>JBAKBP010027981.1:0-29299 GCA_037953745.1 Lithodes maja | reverse complement strand
ATATGTTACATTAAAACATTTTATCTCTTCTTGCAGATTTTGTTGTCTGAAAAAACTGTTAACACTTCACAAAGCTTTAGCCACAGGTATGTGTAAAAGTGGTTTGTTTTATAAAAGTTACTATTTCTATCAGATGACGATAATTTTAGTTATGTAGTTGTATTATTATTGTTTAGAGTATTTTATACATTCAGCTCTAATGATGATGACTGCTGAAAAGTGAGCAAGGTAATATTTTTCTCACCCCTAAAGTTACAAGAAAGATGAGGTATGTTTGTCCATCGAGCCTAGCAATTCGCTCTGATGATGTATATAATAAATGTGTATGCCAGATTAATTTGAGGGACCTGTAGCGTCCTATTCTCTATCAACATGATCTGCGGGGGTTTCATTATCACCTAAATTATCTCACATAGTAACAATAAGTGTCGTAGTGTCGTGTCGGATTATGTACATAGTTACATATCCTTTACGAGATAGATAGACATAAATTACTTGCAGTTCTTGTTGATACTAAAGCCGGTGTTCCACAAGGACCTTCTGTGTTCGAATTCCATCAATTTCAAATATTGCAAGTCAAAATTCAGACTGCTTGTACCTCATATTTTAACAGGAGTCATGGAATTCCTATCAGTAAGTAGAAAGAAACGCCTTGCCTGTCACAGTGAGCAATGCAACTCCACTGTAATTGGTGTGGTATCAGGAGAATTTGGCCTTGGAGAAAAGTCGGCCAAAGATAACTTAGCCTCTTGAAGAAGTCGGCCAAAGATAACTCAGCCTCTTGATGAAGTCGGCCAAAGATAACTCAACTTCTTGGAGAAGTCGGCCTCTACTTGTATGAGCGGGAAGAAGTCGGTTTGGTTAGGTTAATTTCTCTTTGAATCCGAGTTAGTGTTCAGAGAGTTCTCCAAGCCACCGACTATATATTCGACCGATATCTCCTATACTCGTAGATGCAGTCTTATTGATCACCTAGCATATAATCTCGGACATTGATCTTTCCCGTTGTAAATAGAGTTGATCTTACCCCGTTAGAGTGATACCAATCTGCAATAAACCAATAAATGGACCCAATTTAATAGTTTACCTCCAATTTCCCAAATACAGAAGCCTTTCCACTCTTCAGCCTAGTGGCAGTATTCTTTACATCCATACGAGTGGCTGGGTCTTCACTTGATTAATAGAAGATTAATGTTCAGTGAGGTGGAGAGAGAGACAGAGTGAGTGTGGGAGTGTAAGGGGAGTAGAGTGAATACAGAGAGTGAGAGAGAGAGTGTGTGTTTGTGTGTGTGTGTATGAAAGAGTGAATGCGGAATCCCACTAGGCGGATTTGCGATTTTTTTCTTTGTTATGTATTCGTCTGACTATTCTCCACAAATCGCTGATTGTGCACAATTGTCGCACAAACCTCGCCAAAGTTCTCCTTAGATGGCCGATAAATTTTTGAATGTTTAAAAAAACGAGGCGAATTGAAATTTGTGGCGATAATTGTGTGGCACACATCCTCGTGTCTCACGTGGCTTGGCTTCGTCTTAGCTCGCACGAGAATCCCACAGTTCGTATTATTGTCTTCTGATTTGCCACTGCCGGCAAATGCGGAAAAATTAGGCGATGCTCAGATTAATTTGGCGAATGTCGGACGATTATCGTACGATTACCGTACAAATATTGACGACTATCGACGAATACCATGCGAGGGAGGTGGCGAATGAGACAATTTCTAATTATTGGTAAAGCTGTTTTTGAGCAAATATGGCGACAACCCCACGACAGTAGCTCGAATGCAGCGAATATGTCGACAAATTATAGCCAATGCCATACGAATGCCATGTGATATGTGGCGCCTGATGGCGAAAGGAGGCGATAGGTGTGTTTTTTCTGTACGAATTGACCCTTTTGCCATTCTTATCTCGGGCAGCCCGCACTTCCCTACCCCATATATAAGCACCAGTGAGGTCACAGTGTCATTGTTCTTGTCTCCTCGCATGCGTCAGCACATAGCTCCGGTCCGCGCACCCGTCTCCACGCTCATCAACCATAAACATGGTACCGGTACCATCAAAGCTCAAAAGTATCAGGAAACAGCTCCAACCAGTGGCCAAGAAAGCCCGGAAGGAGACAGAGGAATACAAAGGAAGGCAAGCAACAACAGACCTAATGGTCCTTACAAGGCTGCTTGTAAAAAAAAAAAATTGTCACAGCCATCAACTGGAGGGTTACAGCTCCAGAAATACTATTGTCAGAAAACAAAATTATAGCACTATAATAGCAATATATATATTGATACGGTCATGTTACTCGGGAACAAATGCAGTTAGTCGGGGATTTACAGCGAGATATTTATCAATGCGATATTTTAATGTCTGGACTGTATGGAACTCTACAACATTTCTAGGCAATTTATTCCATATGTTGACTACTCAGTTGAAAAAGAAGTGCTTCCGCTTCATGTGAGTCAAATGCCTTTCCGACAATTATGTAACCATTACTTGTGTAATTTGAGATATCTAGTGTGAAGTACTTACTTGCATCCATGTTGTCATGGCCTTTGATAATTTTAAAAACTTGGATTAGGTCCCCTCGTATTCTGCGTTTTTTGAAGAACTCTTTTAGTCGTTCCTCATATGGTTTATTTAATAGTCGGGGAATCATTTTAGTTACTCTCCGTTGTACTCTCTCTAGTTTTTCAAGGTCCTTCTTATAGTATGGCAACCAAAACTGGACACAATATTCCAAATACGGACGAACCAATGAATTATATAAAGTGCGTATAACTTTTTCGGATTTATATTCAAAAGATCTCCAAATAAAGCCAACAATTTGATTTTCTTTTTTAATAACTTCGGCTCATTGTTGGGCTGGTTTTAAATCGCTTGTTATAGTTACTCAAAGATCTGTATTTATTTACATTCAGTAGTTGGATTCCATTTATCGAAAAGTTAGCGCTTTCATTTTTACTGCCGAAGTGAAGAACTTTGCAGTTATCTATATTGAAATTCATCTGCCATGTACGTATGAGCCCAGTTTGATAGCTTGTCTAAATCATTCTGAATCTCTTGTATCTGTGATGGAGAATTTTCTTTGTTTGCTATTTTTGTGTCGTCAGCAAATTTGGAGATTCTGCATAATAGTCCATCTTCAATATCGTCAATATAAATAAGAAACAGAACTGGACCAAGAACTGAGCCTTGTGGTACACCGCTTGTAACATTTATCCATTTGACACCTTGCCATATATTACTATTCGTTGCTTACGCTTGCTTAGCCAATCGTGAATCCAATGAAGAACAAACCCATCAATACCGTGAGCTTTAAGTTTTGCTATCAGTCTGTTGTGAGGCACTTTATCAAATGCGTTCTGAAAATTAAGTTAGACGATGTCAACTGCTATATTTTCATCATATATATTTAAGATATCGTGGAAAAAGTCAAGGAGGTTTGTCAGACATGAGCGCTTATTTCGGAAGCCATGTTGCGTGTCCTTCATAAGGTTGTTAGTTTCTAGATGGCATACAATTTTATTTCGGACTATTGTTTCGAGCAGCTTGCATATAATTGAGGTGAGGCTTATTGGGCGATAGTTGCCAGGCAGAGCCTTACATTCTTTTATTAAAGATGGGCGTTATGTTAGCTACTTTCCATTCTTTGGGGACTCTATTGCTTTGTATTGATTGTTTAAAGAGAATTGTTAGTGGTTTGAGATTTCATCTTTTACTTCCTTAATGACTTTTGGTGGAAATTTGTCGGGTCCAAGGGATTTATTGGATTTTAGTTTTAATAGGGGAGATGGGTAATTTTTCTAGATCCCCTTCTCCCTCATGTTTTTCCCCATTAGTTTTCAGATTTTAAGATGTTTGCCCCATTAGTTTGTCGATATTTTAAACCTTCCGCCCCATTTCCTTGTCAATATTCAGCCCTTTTGTGCTATTAAGGTGTCGATTTTTTTTCCTGGCGAACGATAGTGAGCCTGTAATTTTGGAAGAAGTTTGGCCGGGACATTTTTCTATTGAAAAATGTACAAACAGCACGAAAGGTCTTAAAAGTGGGGGCTTATGGGTTGAGATAAACATGGAATGATAATCGCCAAGCTGTACATAATTATCTTGCAAAATGCAATGGCACTGAAATAATTATTAACAATGGTATAAAGGATTTTGTGGATCGTCTATACCGGGCCTGTGACGTCACAAGAGTGTAAGTCCACCATCCAGTCTAGGCTAAGGATACTGGTGTGACGTCACTATGACGTCTCGGGCCCGGTATAGACGATCCGCAAAATCCTTATACCATTGTTAATCATTATTTCAGTGACATTGCATTTTACAAGATAATTATATGCAGGTTGGCGATTATTTGTCCATGTTTACCTCAACCCATGAGCCCCCACCTTTAATATTGACAAAACAATGTGGTGAATGGTCTTAAAATCGACAAAATAATGGGGTAAACATCTTAAAATCTGGAAACTAATGGGACAAAACATAAGGAAGAAGGGGGTTTAGAAAAATGACCCATCTTCCCTTAAGTTTTCAAGCACCACATGGAATTATAGATTTGGTGTTCACTTCGATTATATAATTGATGCTTATAATATATGTTGATAAGCTTAAGGGAAGATTGGCGTATATATTTGATTATTTACGTATATTTTTGTTATTTTATTGGTTTCCTCCCTATACCTCCATCAAGCTTAAAAAACAGCCGCTCAAGTCCCTCTGTCAAAATATATTAGTACATTTTTCAACAGAAAAATTTCCCAGCCGAAGGCCGATTTCTTTTAAGTTACAGGCTCGCTGTCGCTCGCCAGGGAAAAGTCGACACCTAATTGCCACGAAAAGTCTTAATAATGACAAAGAAATGGGGCAAAAGGTCAAACTAATGGGCCAAACGTCTTATAATCTGAAAACCAATGGGGCTAAACATAAGGAAGAAGGGAAGCCGGAAAAACGGCCGCACCTCCCTTAACCTCTGAAGTGCGCACGGGGGTAAATGAAAACGTCCCCCTGTGCTGACGTATTTGAGGTTTTTCGTCACTAAAATATTCATTGTACCATTAATAGCATTAATAATTATCCATATGCGCCTATTATGGGTTGATTATAAAGGTATTAACCTGAAACAACAATAAAACGAGTGAAAACAGCGTTTGGATGGTCAAAATCGGAGATATAGCCCGCGAGTTGTATAATGTATGGGTGAGGCAAGCTAGCTTCCCGCCAATTTTCCCCAAGGCCACTGCGACACAGTCGATCGATACTCTCTCTCTCTCTCTTGCACTCGATGGCCATCAGTGATGACAACACCCTGCTTGCAACTCGCTAATGTTAGCACGAAAATATACCTCAGAATAAGGGAATAATAGGGAAAATAGGTGATAACTGAGGAATAGGAGGAAAGTGGGGAAGGATGGGAGGTAGAGGACTGAGATTTTGCATGGCCCAGGGGCCAAACAAAAATAAAAAAATAAAAAAATAAAAATAAAAAAAATATTTTTTTTTCGATGTAAAAAGTTGATTTTTAGTTTTACTTACTCCAGAGAGTCTTCCCGCAGTCCGCCGGGGGAACTCTTAAGAGTCTTCCCGCAGCTCCCGGGTTAACACCTTACGAGCGGCCTATGCGGTTTATTTATATGTACCGCCCAGCGGGGTGTTTTTAGCCAAAATAGGGCTGTTTACGTGATCATTTTCATGCCTAAATAAGACCCAGAACGTAAAACAAGTATCTATCCCTGAAAGGGCATAAACAGAGCTTTCGAATGACACCATAACGATCCTTTTATGATGGCTAGTTTTCTTGCAATAACCGTGCAACGCGAGTGCAAAAAGCATGTAATTAGGCACTTTCCCCATACAATTCCGTATATAGCGAGTGAGAAAGGGAGGGAAGAGGTGGGATTCGTGTCAGTAGGTTCGCCGCGGTGGTCTGGAGCAGTCATACGCTCTCTACTCTCCTGCCACCACTTGTCTCTCTCTCTTAGCCACATTATGTGCTGAAATTGCCACACGATATATGTCGAGCACCGCCACATAGTCCAGCTTTATTTAACTCGACTTATGTTGCGCCCCGACATTTAAGGGTTAAACAATCTCCTAAAACCTTTACATTATGTCCACTGAAAACATCTTTAGGACTTTAGGTGTCGTTATTTGTCCTGGCGAACGATAGTGACCCTGTCATTCTGAAAGAAACGACCTTCGGCCTGGACATTTTTCTATCGAAAAATGTACAAATTTATCTAGAAGGGGTATCTAATGGATGGTTTTTTACTTACGTTTGATGGAGGTCTCATGGAGGAAACTAAAATACAAATTAATATATAAATATATTGACCCAAGAGAATAACCACTGTCCCCTTAAACAGTCTCATAAAACGTGTTCATTTTGTTCACTGAAAACATTGTTAGAACTTCAGAACATGAGTAAAGCAGATTGAAACTTTTAGTAGCATATCATTCGCAATGTTTCATACAGCCTTTGTTATAAAACTAAGCAATATTTTTAAAACTTACACTCAATCGGCAATATGCTGTATTAACAATGAAGCATGATTGTTTATTATAGGTAAGCTATAAAAATTAAATGCTAATTGCCTTTATTTTACTAAGATATTATTAACGTGAAGTATGATTAGATTATTGTTACTAGGTACAATACAATATGCGGAAAATGGTCCTATGTGAACTGTTTAGTTGGGGTGGTTAACGGGTAGACTGTTAGTGAGTCACCCAAGCAAAGCTCAACACCTGGTTCAATACTCCGGGTGGACACTTTTTTTTGTATTTGTTTTGTATCATATTTATACCAAACCAATAACGTTTTCACATTTAAATATATGCATCAATATACTCACCAATAATAATGACGGTAATTATAGTAATGGTAATACTGTTAATGACGCATTTATTTATATATTACTACTAATCTCATTCTTCCTATGTTTCCGCCCAGAATCAAGCCAAATCTGTTCTTCGACTTGCCAAGCACTCTTTCATCAATGATAAATGCACTGGACTATCCAACACTAGCTATTCCCAAGCTTTCTGGCATCTAGCCAAAAACCTCTCCAACAACTTTTCTTCCTCGTCTTTCCCTCCCCTTTTCCACTCTGATGGCACAACCATCACTTCTTCCTCTGAGAAAGCTGAACTCTTTGCTCAAACTTTTGCCAAAAACTCTACCTTTGATGATTCCGGTGCTTTCCTCCCTTTCCACCCCCCTCTCTCCTACTTATGCCTAATATCCTGATCTCTTCTAAAGATGTACTCCCTCTCTGGGCTTAATACTAAGAAGGCATACGGTCCGGACGGTGTTCTTCCTGTTGTACTTAAAAACTGTGCTTCCGTGCTGACCCCCTGCCTAGGCAAACTTTTTCGTCTCTGTCTCTCCTCTAATGTCTTTCCTTCTTGCTGGAAGTTTGCTCTCATTCAACCTGTCCCAAAGAAGGGTGACCGCTCTCAACCTTCCAACTATCGTCCAATTGCTCTCATCTCTTGTATCTCTAAAGTTTTGAAACTATTCTTGCTTCCCAATTTCTTAAGCATTTCTCTTCTCATAATCTGCTCTCAGATCACCAGTATGGCTTCCTTAAGGGTCGCTCTACTGGTGATCTTCTTTCATATCTTAGTAATTCTTGGTCATCCAACTTTCGAGACTTCGGTGAGACTTTTTCTGTTGCACTAGACATATCGAAGGCCTTCGATAGAGTCTGGCCCAAGTCTTTAATTTCCAAACTGCCCTCCTTCGGTTTCTGTCCCTCCATCTGTTCGTTTGTCTCTAATTTCCTTTCCGGCCATTCCATAGCTGCGGTTGTGGACGGCCATCGCTCAATTCCTCATCCTATCAACTCCGGTGTTCCTCAGGGTTCTGTCCTATCTCCTATTCTCTTTCTAATTTTCATAAATGATCTTCTCAACTGTACATCTAGTCCCATCCATTCATATGCAGACGACTCTATTTTACACCACTCAATTAGTTTTCCCAAACGCCCCAGCCAGCAGTCCCTCAAAAGTAAACGTAATGAAGCCATAAAATGCTTATCTTCTGATCTAGCTACTATTTCCAATCGGGGTAGAGAAAACCTTGTTAGATTTAATGCTTCCAAAACTCAATTTATCCATCTTACTACCCGTCAGGAACCTCCAGAGAACTATCCCTTATTCTTCAAAAATACAAAAATCAACCCTTCATCTTCCCTTAATGTTCTCGGTGTCTCTTTTTCTTCTGTTCTCACTTGGAAAGACCATATTACCAGTCTCGCTAAGGCAGCCTCCCAGAAGCTGGGTGTGCTCAACCGCCTCAAGGGGTTCTTTACCCCTGCGCAGCTTCTTGCTCTCTACAGGGTCACAGTGCGTCCTTGTATTGAGTATTGTTCACATATATGGGGAAGATCCTCTCACACCGCACTCCTAGATAAAGTAGAAGGGAAAGCCTTTCGTATTATTAACTCCTGTACACTCACCAACTCTCTGTAATCTCTCTCTCTTCACCGCAATGTTGCATCTTTCTCACTATTCTATTGCTACTACAATAATCAGTGTTCCTCGGAGCTTTCCCAGTGTATACCACCTCCTCTACATAGGGTACGTAGTACCCGCCTTGCAACACAATCCCACCCCTACTCTGTGCAACTCTCCAACCCAAGAGTGAAACACTATTCTCAGACTTTCTTCTATTCAACTGCTGAGCTCTGGAAATCTCTTCCAGAATCAGTCTTTCCCTCTTCCTATGACTTAAATTGCTTCAAACTCTGTGTGTCCAGGCATTTTAGCTCGAACGTCCCTTGATTTCGGCCCTGTCACTCTTTGAAATCTGGGGGAGGCACTCGCTGCAGACAGTTATGCCTTTTGTCTCCCTCATTCACATAGAAACAAATACAAAAATTGTGATTACAATAGTAAGTATAATAATGGTTACAATAATACAAGTGATACTAGCAAGATAAAATATGCAATTATGGTATTTATATAATTATATAAATTATGAAAATAAAAACTATCAATAATAATAATAATAATAATAATAATAATAATATACAATTAATTCAAGTTGGTTAGTATATATAATGGTATCTAAACTAAAGCTGTGAGATAGCAAGCTTTAAATGCAACTTGTTTAACGTACCCTCTATTACAGCTACTATAATCAGTACAAGAATAATTATAAACAGTTATGTAAGCTCAACATTTGTATGTTAAGTACGTTTAGGTTACTACATTTGTCAGCTTCAGTGTTATTACTTTGTGTTATGTTTCTTGTCTAGTTCTCCAAAAGATAATCTTCTCCGGGTATAGTTATGTTTAAGCTGATATCTGAAATAAATGGAAGAATCTTGTCAGGCAAAGAAAAAAGGCATATATGATAGTGGTGGAACCCATTACATTGTTATTAATTACATAACAAGTTGTTTATGTATTTATGTGAACGACTGTACACACGTCAATCATAATAGCTACGCACAAACTTCACATGCTATCAAACTCAACCAGATGTTGCATCTCTCTCGCTATTCTATGGCTACTACAATAATCAATGTTCCTCAGAGCTTTCCCAGTGTATACAACCTCCTCTACTACGTACCCTTCTTGCAACACAATCCCACCCCTACTCTGTGCAACTCTCCAAACCAAGAGTGAAACGTTATTCTCAGTCTTTCTTCTACTCAACTGCCGAGCTCTGGAACTCTCTCCCAGAATCAGTCTTTCCCTCTTTCTATGGATTAAATTGCTTCAAACTCCGTGTGTCCAGGCATTTTGGCTGGAACATCCCTTGATTTTGGCCCTGTCACTCTTTCAACTCTGGGGGAGGCACTCGATACAGCTAGTTCTGCCTGTTGTCTCCCTCACCCACATAAAAAAAACAAAAAAACAATACACTTAGTTAGGCAGCTTCAGAGATGGGGCTGCTTCGAGCCGTGAGTGAGCAACTAAGCCCCATGCATCCTGCGAAGTCAAGATGGGAGGGGCTGGTTGCAGCTAAAAAGTGCTTCACATGTCTCACCCCCTAGACTGGAACGAGACCTCATGGGCTTCTCTGTTCAATGTAGAACAGTTGCGTGTACAGTACAGGCTTTGATCAGCATATGTCCTATGTTGGAATAAAACAAACAAATAATAATAAAACAAATATTCGATTAATATTCCAATCTATGACCGTTGTTTACTTTATTTAGAGTACTACAGGTCTCGATTATGTATATGAATTTTACAAGTATTATCAATACATGTTAATAAAATTAGAGTAGCTGGTAGCAAGGTGGTTAGTTATCACGATTATAATTGAGTAAAGTAATTTAATGACTTGCATAGAAAGGAATACGTCAATGCACTAGAAAATCCCATTATTTAAACAAAAACAATTACCAATCAACTAATTTATTCCTAATCGATCATACGTGTAATGTGAGGAGGTTACAAATAATATGTGGTGTAGAACAAGTAATGTTTCGGGTATGACAAACATTATTATTTAGTTTATGGCAGTTTAAAACATAGCGGGTGGTTGGGGTTGAGTAGCGGAAAATGGTCCTATGTGAACTATTTACTTGGGGTGGTTAACGGGTAGACTGTTAGTGAGTCACCCAAGCAAAGCTCAACACCCGGTTCAATACTCCGGGTGACCATTTTTTGTAATCATATATATGCTAATCTAAAAACTTGTTCATAGGTAATTATAGTAATGGTAATACTATTATTGACGCATTTATAACATTATATAAATTATAAAAATATAAATAATAATTATATACTAATAATAATAATAATAATAATAATAATTATTATTATTATTATTATATTAATACAATTAATTCAGGTTCGTTAGTATATTATATTTGTTCACCAACCAACGTTACTTCTAAACTCAATTAATGAAATCAACAAATACATGTGGCACTCTAAGGATGCTCACACCGAAATTCCGCGCAGTTATGCAAGTTTTAAATACAACTTGTTTAACGATCACCCTATTACAGCTACTCTTTTCAGTAGATGGAGGATTGATGTAAAATTATAGGAAATAGGAAACACTACAGTGATAAATAATTATAAAGTTATGTAAGCTCAACATTTATATGTCAAGTACAGTTAGATAACTACATAATTTGTATCAGCTTCAGTGTTATATATTTATTTCGTTTGCTTGTTCTTGTCTGGCTATCCAAAAGATTATCTTTTCCGATTATAGTAATGTATAATCTGATATTTGGAATAAATGGAACAATCTTGTCAAGCAAACTGTATGTATGTATTTATTCAAAGACGAAAGGCATATGATAGTGGTGGAAACCATTTCATTCCTATTAATTACATAACAAATAGTTATAGCATATTCGTATACAACCATTTGGTATGTCGCCGACAACAACAGATGTTGTCACAACTCACTATAAGTCTGAATATGAACATTCAATAAGCATTTGCTTCTCTCTCTCTCTCTGTGGCAGGTTTTTAGTTTGCTCCCTAGATCTCAAGCTCAAAAATTCCCCCAAGACCCCCCTTCGAGATAAATGTGTACATTTTTCGGTAGAAACATGTCGTGGCCGTAGGTCGTTTCCTCCTAAACTACAGGTTCACTATAGCTTGTCAGGAAAACAATCGACCCCTAAATGGTATGGAAGGTCATACATTAACATAAAGGAGGTGAAAGGTCGCCAAAGTAATGAGGCGAACGTCTGATAATCTCAACACTAATCGAGCTAACAATTAGGGCACAGTAATTGTGTGTGTATTATATACAGTGTATTCAGTATATAGATTTTATTTAAGCCGTTCCTATTTGCACTCCTTTATATGCTCGCTTCCTTGCTACCCTCCTTGTAGAGTAACCCTTTCATTCTCTAATCGTCTGCTTATCTGTCTTGCTCGTCTTCATTGCTTGTGTTTATCTTGCTTGTTTTTATTTTATCTTGTTCGTGATTTTCCCAGCGGGTTCTCTCAGAAGCAAAAAAGCAAGGGGAGTAGCCCCTTACTTAGTCTGAGAGATTGACGAACAATTGTGAGTGATGTGAGTGATGTGAGAGAGAGAGAGAGAGAGAGAGAGAGAGAGAGAGAGAGAGAGAGAGGGCGAAGACAAAGGGAGTACAAAGGAGTACAAAGGAAATCAAGCAACAACAGATCTAGTGACCCTTCTAGGCTGCTTGTCCTCCAAAACACTGAGGATCAAGTGTCCAAACAGTGGTTTAGAGTGGGTAAGGGAACATTGGAAAGGGAACTACTGCCCTAGAACTAATGTCCGTGGCATGATTAGGAAGTTAGTAGGGGACAGATGGGTTAGTAACTGAGGGGGGGATAAAATAAAGTTATTCATTTACAAACGCAGTCAGTCGCGGGTTTGATGAGAGATATTTGTCTAGCGGAGTTTAAATGAATCAACGGTGCTGCAGTCTATAACGTCTCGGGGAAGCCCATTCCACAAGTTGACAACTCGATTGAAGAAGAAATTCTTAGATTCGTGTGAGTTAAAAGATTTACCAATAATTTTGAAACCGTTTCCCCGCGTGTAATTAGATTGGTCGATAGTGAAGTACTTACTACAGTTCATATTGTCGATGCCTTTGATAATTTTGAACACTTGAATTAAGTCACCTCTTAATCTGCGCTGGGTTAAAGGAAATAGATTTAATTCTCTAAGACGCTCTTCGTATGGTTTGTTCTTTAGGCTAGGTATCATTTTGGTAACTATACGTTGAACTAGTTCTAGCTTGTTTATATCTTTTTGGTAATAAGGGCACCAGGATTGAATGCAGTATTCCAGAAGAGGGCGGACTAAGGAATTGTAAAGGGTTAGGATAACTTCTTTGGATTTATGCTCAAGTGACCTGGCTATAAAGCCAATTATTTTGTTTGCCTTCTTAACAACTTCTGAACATTGTTGACTCGGTTTTAGGTTACTCGATATTGTTACTCCCAGATCGGTTTCTCTGCTTACATTCTTAAGCTGAGTGCCATTCATCGAATAGTTTGCTTTCTCATTTAGGTATCCGATATGTAGTACTTTACATTTATCTGCATTGAAACTCATTTGCCAAATTTGGGCCCAACATGACAATTTATCTAGATTGTGTTGCATATCGTCAACTTGTTGTTTTGAGAGTACGCTATTTGCAATGTTTGTATCGTCAGCAAATTTTGAGATTGTACAGGTGAGACCCTCATCTATGTCGTTGATGTAAATTAGAAAGAGAATTGGTCCTAGTACCGATCCCTGGGGTACCCCGCTACTTACATTGGTCCATTTAGATGCCTTACCGTTTATGACTACTCTTTGCTTTCTGTCACTGAGCCAATTTTCTATCCATTTCAACACACCGTCTTGTATTCCATGCGCTTTTAGTTTTAGCAGAAAACATTTGTGGGGAACTTTGTCAAAGGCCTTTTGAAAATCAAGGTATATAATATCTACAGCTTTACTTTCATCGTAGAGGTTGAGGATATCGTGGAAGAAGTCTAAGAGGTTTGTTAAACAGGAACGTTTTTTACGAAAGCCGTGTTGAGTATCTTTAAGTAAGTTATTTGCCTCTAAGTGATTTACGAGTCTGTCTCTTATGACCGTTTCTAGCATTTTACATACAATTGAGGTTAAGCTAATTGGACGATAGTTACTGGGTAGGGATTTTTCTGCTTTTTTTGGAATATCGGTGTTACGTTGGCTAGCTTCCACTGATCAGGCATAGTCCCAGACTGCAAGAATTCATTGAATAGCAATGTCAGTGGTTTGGAGAGCTCATCCTTAGCTTCCTTTAGAACTCTAGGCGAGATTGTATCAGGTCCAGGCGTTTTATTTACCTTGAGTTTATCTAAACAATTCAATACTTCTCTCTCTGTAACAGTGATATTGCTTAGAACATCTGAATTATCAATCTGAATCGGCGATGGTGTAGGGATATCACTGAGGTCTTCGGTTGTAAAAACTGATGCAAAGAAGGTATTGAGGGCATTACTCATTTGTACTTCGTCTTTGGTGTATTCTTCATTTTCATCGACTAATGGTCCAACAGTTGAAGTAACTACTTTTTTCTTTCTGATATAACTATAGAATTCTTTCGGGTTTGTTTTACTTTGATTCGCAACATGTAACTCCAGGGTCTTTTTACTTTGCTTAATTAACTTTTTGGCTTTGTGTCGTAGCTCTACAAATTTCACCCATTCTTCGTCATTTTGTGAGGATTTTAATCTATCGTTAGCAATTTTGTTTTGCAAGCAGACAGTCTGAAATATCTTTATTCCACCATTTGGGCTTATCATTATGGCTTGGACGCCGTATTTTCGATGGTATCAGTCTTGCACTGCCTTAAGGTAAGTGGTTGTGAAACACTCCCAAGATGTATTTATGTCGTTATTGTTAGTCAGAAAGCTCCAGTCAGTTTCTTTAAGCTTTGATTTAAGTTTATGAAAATTTGCTTTCTTGAAATTAGGGACTTTCTCAATGCTGCTATTTGATTTGTTACTAGTAAACTTTAAAGTGAAAGTTATCGTACGATGGTCGCTGTTACTGAATTCATCACCAACATTCAAATTCTCTATTAATTCTTCTTTTGTTGTGAGTACAAGGTCAAGCACATTATTACCACATGTCGGAGATTGTACAAATTGAAAAAGTGAACTCTCTTGCAAGTTAGCATAGAGGTTGTGTCCAGAGTGTGAAGTAAGAATATCGCCCCATTTAGTCACGGGTAAGTTGAAATCGCCAAGAATTACGGTATCTTGTATGTTAGTTATTTCTGCCATTTGTTCATAAATTTCGCTGTCAGTTTGCACTGATTGAGATGGGGGTCTGTATAATAAAGCTAGTGTTATTTTAGTTCCTCGTTTATTATTTAATAGTACGTAAGATATGTCTATATTCGCAATTTGAGGTTTTGACATTAAGACGGGATTAAGACTTTCCTTTATAAAAAAGAGAACTCTTCCTCCATTTCTATTGATCCGACTTTTCTCAAACATTGTAAAACCAGGAAGCGTATATTCGGCTAAAAAGTCTCTGTCTTCCGTATTTAACCAAGATTCTGTAATGCCGATTATATCATAATGTTCTGTAAACACGATTTCCTCTAGATCTGAAAATTTATTGCGTATGCTACGAGCATTTACATAAAACACCTTAAGAGTATTAGAGTTGGATGTTACTGATTGTTCATTGTCTGAATTTTCAGTTCGTATTTGACTTACACTACCCTGTCTGGGGTCTAGTTGACCCCGTTTTTTGAACGGAAATCCTTGACTGCATCGTTCAGCAGACGACCAAGACGTGCAGCTCCTACTTCATTGAGATGTACACCATCTCCTGAAAACAAAGATTTATCATAGTAAAAATGATCCCACGTGTCGACAAAGCCGATGACCTCCTCCCTGCTGAGTTTGGCTAGTCGGCGATTTGTACTGGTAGCTATGTTGTAGAATCGGTTTTCTACATCAATCCGCGGAACAATTCCTGAAATTAAGATTCTATTAGATTTTTCCTTGAAGGACCTGATCAGCCACCGGTACTTGCAAAGTAGTTCCTCTGACCGCGTCCGTTGGACATCGTTAAATCCAACGAGGACACAGGTAGAACAACAGATAAATAAACAGGAGGATATCAACACATTATAACCTAGAATAATATATAAACATTTAAATAGCATTGCATGTCGCCCCCCCCCCTCCCCCCTCCCCCCCCCCCCCCCCCCCGTGTTGGAACCCCACATTACCTGAACGTGACGTTAATTGATCGTCACAATATTCTCGGTATTTTTCCCGCTTAGTTACGGAATTAATCCTACATGGTCCGAGGGAGGTCTTTCTGGTCTTCCCTTGCTTCGCTCCATTACTGTGGAGATTGACTGTTTACACCATTAGTTCGGCGATAATACGACGCTTTACCCCATTCAGGTATCAAGACATGTACACTATTAGCTTGAAGGGGATCTGAGTGTGCATTGTTTAACGTTTGCAGTAAGTCAGAGTTGGCGTTTTTGTTAGCCTAATGGAAATATATAATACATTGCTCGAAAATGGCTATATCAAACTGAATCCTCAATAATGACTAAACAGATTATCCCAATAACCCAAACAACGTCACAGATAGAGTTAACACACGATGTTCATAGATGATCTTATGAACCCAGTGATTGATGGAGGCCTTCACTCACATTAAATACAATGCTACATGTTTTATCAAAAAATACATGTATTTTCTTTGAATCAAAGTAAATACTTATTTGTTAAATGGTTGTCATCCGTTCATGGTGAGTCTTTTCAGTGTGTTTTTTTTGTGTGTGTGTGTGTGTGTGTGTGTGTGTATATATGTTACGGTCTCCATTCATTGTTTATTTATTGTTTTTTTTTTCTTTTCAAAACACAGAACACAAATATAAATAGTCTTGACCATTGTCATCTTGGCATCCACGAGCACATCTAATATGGTTAAGGTTAGGTAAAATTTCAACCTTCAACGCTCACCGTTTGCTAACCCCACGACTCTATTAACACAACACACACAACAATAACTGATACCATTAAACAAATATGTGAATTAATGAACTAGATTGGCAGTATTAACAGAACTCATAGTATATATACTTCTCTGGTGATCTTCCCTTAATGGATGTGTTCGTTGTAAAAGATGTGTTGGTACAGCCGCCTGCACAAGTACCTGGTACATTACTATTATGACAAACTTGAGACGGTCAACATTGATTAAGGGAAAGCACTGACTTGCGCATGTGTTAAACGTGCTCTATGTCATCAGCATATCAGAATTAATGAAGACATTTTGGACCACCAGTATCTGTCCATGATTGTATATCCATTACACTTTTGAAATGGTATTACCTTTGATGATATATCAATACACACTAGTAATTTATTAGTTATAAATGCAATGCAAGTAATTAAAAGCGCATGGAATACAAGACGGTGTGTTGAGATGGATAAACAAAAAATATGATCAATGAAAGAAAGCAAAGAGTACCGTAGCCTTAAACGATAAAGCATCCAAATGGGCCAATGTGTCTATCGAGGTACCCCAGGGATCGGTACTAGGTCTCTCATCCGAATTTACATTAACGACTTAGATGAGGGTCTCACTTCTCCAATCTCAATTTTGTTCTGACTATACAAATATGGCAAATATCGTATTCACAAATTAACTTGTAGATGATATGCGAAATTATTAAGTTGTCATGTTGGGCTCAAATTTTGCAGAGTATATTTATTGCGGATAAATGTAAGGTAATCCATATGGAAAACCGAAATGAGAAAACGAACTATTTAATGAATGCCACATAGCTTAGGAGTGTAGACAGAGAAAAATATTTGGGAGTAACAATATCAAATAACCTAGAACACAGACAACTATGTTAAGTAGGTAAACAAAATTATTGGCAGATCACTTGAGTATATTTTCAATTATGTAATCCTCACTCTTTACATTTATTTTGTCCGTCCTCTTCTGGTAAATTGCATTCAACCCTGGTGTTCTTTCTACCAACTAATATAGATAAACTGGAACTTGTCCAACGTAGAATTACCAAAATTATGCCTAGCCTTATGAGCAAACCATACAAGAAGCGTCTTGGATCATTATCTTATATATGTTTCCTTTAATCCAGCGGCGACCTAATTCAGTGCTCAAAATCATCAAAGTCATCGACAACATGAACTGTAATGAGTAATTTACCATTGACCAACCAAATTACACGTGGGGAATTGGTTTAACAATTATTGATAAATCTTTTAACTCACTTGAGTCTAAGAAATTGTTCTCCAATTGAGTTGTCAACTTGTGGAATGGGCTTCTGCAAAATGTTATGAACTGCAGCACCGTTGATTCCTTTCAACATCGCCTAGACAATCACCTTGCCTTAATTCCGCGACTGACTGACTATTCATTTTGTACATGAATAACTTTAATAGTTTTGTTTCTTTTGTTCTCGGATAAATTGAGTATCACTGCGTTTATATACAAAAATAACTAAGTTGTTACTCTCTTTTCCCCAGATACATGAAGGATCACTTATAGCTGTGTTAAGGTACTAACCCAAATCCCACATTAACATCTAACCCTGCCATGTTCAGTAATGTCCCAAGGCAGTACTTCACTTTCCAATTGTCCTTTACCCATTCTCAACCACTGTTGAACACTCTGAGCAGCAGTGAGTTATAAGGCAAACAAGCTCGAGGATTCGGTAGACCTGTTGTTGATTGACTTTCTTTGTAATCCTTTGATAGTAACTATAATCTTACTGATTACAAACTTCATTGAATAAATTCTGTTACGGATTTGTGTATACTGGGTATGGCTATGCAATGTACAAAGTCGACCTTGAAACACCTAAGTGGTTTCGCTATCAATTTCCCTTCACAGATATTAGGGAAGATTCAGCAGAATATATATCACAGGAAAGTGTGTCCAGAACTTGGTGGTGTAGGATCAGGGAATATTGGACCTTTTCCTGTCAATATATCCTCTCCCACATAACCAAAGTGTTAATAAAAAGGATAAGCTGTCCATCACGGGTCTTCAAGTTAACCCTTTCACGCACATATGACGCAGAGGTTGCCAGGAAAGTGTGTCCAGAACTTGGTGGTGTAGGATCAGGGAATATTGGACCTTTTCCGGTCAATATATCCTCTCCCACATAACCAAAGTGTTAATAAAAAGGATAAGCTGTCCTTCACGGGTCTTCAAGTTAAGCACAGGGGAGGTAACATTCTTGCAGGGATTTGCTTTTAACGACACAGTGAACCAGAGTTTGGTAACACAGGTCGGTTAAGGTCATGAGTAAAGGTAACTCTTAAAGGCATGACAATATATAACATCTGTCTTTATCTCTGTATTTTTATTGAAAACGACACATCGCCTTTAAATGTATTATCTCACTCTCTCTCTCTCTCTCTCTCTCTCTCTCTCTCTCTCTCTCTCTCTCTCTCGTATATGTGAAGTATTTATCATATGTTAAAAATGTGTTGTACCTGAAACATTTTTAAATAGATCAATAAAGCTATTTAAGAAGAGAGAAAACAAAATTTTGCTCAGTTTGCAATAAGAATATTGAATTACATATTGTTTTTAGCATGAGCATCTCCCTGGAATAGGCATCAGAGTGTTTGGTATATTGACTGTCGTTTGTACCTCCTTGTAACCCTCTCACATACAGCTAATGGAATATAGTAAGACATTGTTCCCCTCCATACAAAACCCAGCAGCTAATCTTTTCTCCCTTCCCTCCCTTACAATATGCTGGCTCATAATCTCCCTCTCTCATACCAGCTCTCCTGGACCCAAACGCAATATCCACCCTTGTTCTTCACTATAATCACTTTTAAACATACTGTATTCTAGTTGTCATATGTCAAGATTTACTTGGTAAATAATATAGATGTTTTATATATAATTTTATAAAAGGATAATGGAGGTACACATGGGTTACTTGTGGCACCACAGCCTACGCTGGCGGTGGTATGTGCTCTACCGATTGCCTCCTATGTGGAATCACTTCTTCCTTGGTGCATATCCTATCTGCCCACCTACATTTGTAAACATCGGTTCATAATGTTTTGAGATATTTTATTTGCAGACTTGCAAACAAACAAACCAACAGACACACAAACTGCGGTAAAACAAATAACCTCCGTCAAACTTTGTTGGTGGAGGTAAAATGGTAATATATGTGAATCATAAAAAAACAATACTATAAAGGAAGTAATTGTGAAACCTACAGACCAGTCTAATAAAGACACATAATAGTGAACGTTTAGTCCCATTAATAACAACCGTAGTTATAACATCTACTGACCAAACTAATAAAGGTCGTAATTGTGAATCCTACTGACCTATCTAATAAATGTGGTGATTGTGGAGGCTACGTACGTACAGGCGTTACGTGTAATACAGTTTACCATTGTGAAGGGTACACCGGTAACAACTGGTGTGATGGTGGTGGTGTATGTGTGTGGTGGGGTCATGATGGTGTGTGTGTATGTTGGTGTTATAAAGGTGTTAGTATGCTACGTTGGTGTTATGTTGGTTTTATGATGTTATTGTGCTATGTTGGTGTTATGATGGTGTGTGTGTGCTATTTTGGTGTTATGGTGGTATTATATTGGTGTTATGTTTGTGCGATGTTGTTACCGTGCAATTTGTTTTCCTTCTATGTGATTGAGGGAGGCAAAAGGCACAATTGCCTATACCGAGTGCCTCCCCCATAGTTGAAAGAGTGACAGGGCCAAAATCAAGGGACGATAGAGCCAAAATGCCTGGACATACGGAGTTTGAAACAATTTAAGTCATAGGAAAAGGGAAAGACTGATTCTGGGAGAGAGTTCCAGAGCTCAGCTGTTGAGTAGAAGAAAGTTTGAGAGTAACGTTTGGGTTAGAGAGTTGCACAGAGTAGGGGTGGGATTGAGTTGCAAGACGGGTATCACGTGCCCTACGTAAAGGAGGTGGTATGCACTGGAAAAGCTCTGAGGAACACTGATTATTATAGTAGCAATAGAATAGTGGGAAAGATGCAACATTGCGGCGGAGAGAGAGAGAGATTGCAGAGAGTTGGTGAGTAGACGGGAGTTAATGATACGAAAGGCCTTCCTTTTAACTTTGTCTTGGAGAGCGGTGTGAGAGGAACCTCCCCACACATGTGAACAATACTCAATACAAGGACGCACTATGCCCTTGTACAGAGCAAGAAGCTGTGCTGGGGAAAAGAACCCCCTAAGGCGGGTGAGCACACCCAGCTTCTGGGAGGCTGCCTTAGCAAGACTAGTAATATGGTCCTTCCAAATGGTGTTATGATGATGCAGTGGTATATGTGTGATATGTTAATGGTGTTATGATGATGCAGTGGCCAGCCGTCCGGCTGGCTCAGTTGATAGCGTGCCTGATTCCCACCTTGAAGGTCTCGCGTTCAATCCCCGCTCAGATTGAAAAGTTTTTCTGGGATACAGCCGGCGGTTACCATCTCCCCATGAGCAAGGGGGATGGGTATTGGTCTCTGGTAGACTAAAGAAAGCCAAGCGCTTGCGAATCCTCGAAGGAGGAGAGACGGGCGCTATATAAGTAACCAGAAGATTATTATTATTATTATTATGTATGCTATGTTGGTGTTATGATGGTGCAGTGGTGTATGTGTGCTATGTTGGTGTTATGATGGTGCAGTGGTGTATGTGTGCTATGTTGGTGTTATGATGATGCAGTGATGTATGTGTGCTATGTTGGTGTTATGATGATGCAGTGATGTATGTGTGCTATGTTGGTGTTATGATGGTGCAGTGATGTATGTGTGCTATGTTGGTGTTATGATGGTGCAGTGGTGTATGTGTGCTATGTTGGTGTTATGATGGTGCAGTGGTGTATGTGTGCTATGTTGGTGTTATGATGATGCAGTGGTGTATGTGTGCTATGTGGGTGTATGATGGTGCAGTGGTGTATGTGTGCTATGTTGGTGTTATGATGGTGCAGTGGTGTTTGTATGATATGTTGGTGTTATGATGATGCAGTGGTGTATGTGTGCTATGTTGGTGTTATGATGATTCAGTGATGTATGTGTGCTATGTTGGTGTTATGATGATGCAGTGATGTATGTGTGCTATGTTGGTGTTATGATGGTGCAGTGATGTATGTGTGCTATGTGGGTGTATGATGGTGCAGTGGTGTATGTGTGCTATGTTGGTGTTATGATGGTGCAGTGGTGTTTGTGTGCTATGTTGGTGTTATGATGATGCAGTGATGTATGTGTGCTATGTTGGTGTTATGATGGTGTAGTGATGTATGTGTGCTATGTGGGTGTTATGATGGTGCAGTGATGTATGTGTGCTATGTTGGTGTTATGATGGTGCAGTGGTGTATGTGTGCTATGTTGGTGTTATGATGATGCAGTGATGTATGTGTGCTATGTTGGTGTTATGATGGTGCAGTGATGTATGTGTGCTATGTGGGTGTATGATGGTGCAGTGGTGTAGGTGTGCTATGTTGGTGTTATGATGGTGCAGTGGTGTTTGTGTGCTATGTTGGTGTTATGATGGTGCAGTGGTGTATGTGTGCTATGTTGGTGTTATGATGGTGCAGTGGTGTATGTGTGCTATGTTGGTGTTATGATGGTGCAGTGATGTATGTGTGCTATGTGGGTGTATGATGGTGCAGTGGTGTATGTGTGCTATGTTGGTGTTATGATGGTGCAGTGGTGTTTGTGTGCTATGTTGGTGTTATGATGGTGCAGTGGTGTATGTGTGCTATGTTGGTGTTATGATGGTGCAGTGGTGTATGTGTGCTATGTTGGTGTTATGATGGTGCAGTGGTGTTTGTGTGCTATGTTGGTGTTATGATGATGCAGTGATGTATGTGTGCTATGTTGGTGTTATGATGGTGCAGTGATGTATGTGTGCTATGTGGGTGTATGATGGTGCAGTGGTGTATGTGTGCTATGTTGGTGTTATGATGGTGCAGTGGTGTTTGTGTGCTATGTTGGTGTTATGATGATGCAGTGATGTAGGTGTGCTATGTTGGTGTTATGATGGTGCAGTGATGTATGTGTGCTATGTGGGTGTATGATGGTGCAGTGGTGTATGTGTGCTATGTTGGTGTTATGATGGTGCAGTGATGTATGTGTGCTATGTGGGTGTATGATGGTGCAGTGGTGTATGTGTGCTATGTTGGTGTTATGATGGTGCAGTGGTGTTTGTGTGCTATGTTGGTGTTATGATGATGCAGTGGTGTATGTGTGTTATGTTGGTGTATGATGGTGTGATGGTGTTATTAAGTTATGTTTGGTGTTATATTGGCTCTGTGATGGTTGTGGTGTGTTGTTGTTGTTGTTGTAGTTTGTGTGTATAAATTGGTGTTATACTGTATGTAGTAGTAACCACATTTTTGTGTTCCCATGTTGACATATTATGTTCATAGTTGAGTTTTGTACAATATTCTGCAGATTTCTGCTACATTCATGAGTTTTTTTTTAGTGTGTGTTTTCCTTCACGGAGAAGGGAGATGCACGCTTGGGGTTTTGTGCATTATTACACATGTGGAGGCTGAGCAGTGAGGGTGATCACCTTGGATTTGGTCAGGCAGGATTGGGGCTTTCCTATATTGGAGGGCCAAATACCATCCTATGAGCTTTTAAGTCCCTAGGGTGATTACCAGGTAAGATATTCAGTGTGTAACCAGTTAGGAGGGTTAAACTGTGCACATGTAGGTCAGTGATTTAGTTTAGGCTACAGTATCAGGCAAGAAGCTTAGATTACCATATATTTTGCATTACTGGTACTGGTCATAGACTGCTGATCACGGAGTCTTGTATTCTACAGTACAGTATTTAAAGTTAGGCTAGGCTAGACTTTTGAGTTAAGTTAGGTTAAATCAGTAGGCTTTGAGATATGCTAGGCTATGAGTAAACAGACTATAGGCTGTGTGAATCCTTTAGTGCTTGCCTTATCATATTTCTGCACATATCATTAACACACAAAGAGCGGGTGGTAGGGTATTTTACACTGTGCCGCCTAGCGGGGGTGTTTTTACCCTAAATAGGGTTGTTTCCGTGCTCATTTTCATGCATAAAGAAGACCCAGAGTGTAAAACAAGTATCTATCCCTGAAAGGGCGTAAACAGAGCTTTCCAATGACACCCGAACCATCCTTGTACGACCACTGGTTCTCTTGCAACGATCGTGCAACACGAGTGCAAAAAACCTAAAATAAGGTAATTTCCGTACATAATTCCCTGT
This sequence comes from Lithodes maja, assembly GCA_037953745.1. Lineage (NCBI taxonomy): Eukaryota > Metazoa > Arthropoda > Malacostraca > Decapoda > Lithodidae > Lithodes > Lithodes maja. The sequence continues at coordinate 5,607 of JBAKBP010027981.1, read as the reverse complement.
GTAGCGAGTGAGAGAGGGGGGATGAAGGTGGTATACAGTTCAGTATGTCCACGGTGGTCGTGGGGAGCGGTCATAAGGTTACTACGCTCGTCGCACCACTCAGCTCTCTCTCTCAGCAACATTACATGCTGAAAATGGCACTCGACATATGTGGTGCACCGCCACATAGTCCAAATTGATTTAACTCGACATTTTGTCGCGCGCCGCCAGTTAAGGGTTAATAAATATAATTGCCTGTTACATGTGTATTTATTTTCAAGAGTGCCTTTAATAACTATGATGATATTTATACCTTTATATGCTAGGTTATAGGCTGTACACATGTTATTAGGCTAATTATCAAGCCAGTTGTCCCCATATCAGGTAACCTCTATAATAAATATATAATTCTACTGCATACGGTAGTTGTGTATCGCTCACTGAGGCTTTACATAAAATTCATAAGATCAGGGGATGGGTTATATAAACTAACATAATTTCCACACCGTGACACTGTATATTGGTGTTGCTAACATGACCATAAATGAGCTAAACACAGGGTGGATATGGTGTACGTGTATGATGCTGTTATGGTGCATGGGTATATTGCTGTTATGATGGTGATATGATAGAAATATGGTGTGTGCGGTCATTAATATATGGGTGTATGTATTATGGTGACGTGATAGTGGTGTTATGATAAATCGCTATACCCTGTACCAAATAGGTAGGCCAGAAATCGTGGACCCTAACCTCTATAACTCAAAAATAGCTGGAACAAATGGGCTGTAGATGTCCACTCCTAATGCCTTGCTGACCCTTCCCAAACGGTATGAAAATTAGCCCGATTACTCCTGTCGTTTGTGAGTTATAGAGGGTTATAAGAACATAAGAACATAAGAAAATGGGAGTCTGCAGAAAGCCGATTGGCCTAAGCAAGGCAGATCCCTGTCCCACACAACCCCAATTCAATTACAAAGCCCAATTATAGGCTCAACACTCTAATACCCTGAGGATCATCTTACCAAAACGGTTAGAGATTAACTCAGGATTATGGGGGTCTGCAGAGCGCTGATTGGCCCAACCCGGCTGATCCCCCTTCACACCCAACCCTTCTCGTCCATATGCTTATCCAATTTTATCTTAAAGCTCCCTACAGTTTTAGATCCCACTATAGCACTTGGTAGTCCATTCCACCCATCTACAACTCTGTTACCAAACCAATATTTGCCTATATCTTTTCTGAAACGAAATTTATCTAATTTGAAACCATTGGTACGAGTTCTTTCGCTATCACTGAGCTTTAGTACATTTGTCATGTCCCCTTTGTTAATCCCACTAACCCACTTGAACACCTCTATCATATCCCCTCTAACTCTGCGTCTCTCTAACGAATGTAAACCTAATTTCTTCAACCTTTCTTCATACGAAAGATTTCTAATATTATGGATCATTTTTGTCATTCTACGCTGTACTCTCTCCAATGAATCTATGTCCATTCTGTAATAAGGACACCAAAATTGGACAGCATAATCCACATGGGGTCTCACTAATGACAAGTAAAGTTTTAAGATAACATCAGCAGTTCTGTTACTCACACTCCTAGAGATGAACCTGAGAATCCTGTTTGCCTTATTACGAACGCTTATACACTGTTTTCTAGGCTTCAAATCATTGCTAACAAACACACCTAGATCTTTCTCACAGTCTGAATTTTCTAATTCTAAATTAGCTAGTTTATATTTAACATTTGTTTGCATCTTCCCTATCTTTAATACCTTGCATTTGTCAATGTTAAACTTCATCTGCCAATTTACTGACCATTCATGTAAGGTATCTAGATCCCTTTGGAGGCACTCTATATCGCTATCTGAATCAATTGATCTCCCTATTTTAGTATCGTCTGCGAATTTACTTATCCTACTAGTTATACCTAAATCTAGGTCATTTATGTATATAAGAAACAACAGGGGACCTAATACCGATCCCTGGGGGACACCACTTGTGACTGCTCCCCATTCTGACTTGGTACCATTTATGCTGACTCTCTGCTTCCTACCAATTAGCCATGACCTAATCCATCTTAACAACGCCCCACCTATTCCATGTGCCTCAACCTTTCTCATCAATCTTTCATGAGGGACCTATTACTGAAATCTAAATATATAATATCATATGACTTGTCATTATCTACTGCTTCATATACCTCTGAGAAAAAACTAAGCAAATTAGTAAGGCAAGACCGTCCCTGAGTGAATCCATGCTGAGAAGAATTGATTAAGTTAAATGTTTCTAAGTGGTTTCTCATTTTCCTAGCAATAATTGACTAGTAGCTTTCCTATGATTGAAGTGAGACTAATGGGACGGTAATTGGATGCTATTGATTTATCACCTTTTTTGAAGATCGGAACTACATTTGCAAGCTTCCAAGCTTCTGGAAATGTAGTTCCGATCTTCAAAAAAGGTGATAAATCAATAGCAATAGTTATGGTCAAGAGTTTTGGCCTACTTATTTGGAACAGAATATATAAGTGTTATGATGATATATATAATAATGGTGTGGTGTTGGAGTGATTTAGTGTTATGTTGGTGTTATAGTGGCCTAATGGTGGTGTTTTGACAACAGAGGAACACAGGTTGGGTACGTAGTGTTGTTAACGATTTGGACCTGGCTTATTGGGGTTTCCTAGCTATTGCAGGTAATTGCATCTGAAGCCTGACCATTTACTGTAGTGTCAATAATATATTTATGATTTTTCTAAAACAACATTATTTAATTTTAGTAAATAGTGTTGACAGTTAATATTGAAAAATAACATTACCATATATTAATTATTAAAAACATAAATGACTACACATTAAGAAGGATCACTGTCAAATTATTATACAAAAGGTAGATTAATAATCCATAAAGGTACTTGTTATATAGAGATTAATACACATGGATGTAATTATTTGTCTCTTTAATTACCACGACATAAGCTACAGGCAGTATATATGAATAACGATACAAAAACAAATAATTGCGATTGACTAATAAATGTAGTATCTTTCCTGCACCCATATTAACATATACATTGTAATTATTATTTAGCATAACTCCCTATTTCCTGAAAGCATATATATTACTTAGTTGTGTGTGTGTGTGTGTGTGTGTGTGTGTGTGTGTGTTATTGGGAGGTTTCTGTTCCTTCTGGACCCCTTTCTTCCTCATGTCTGGCCCCATTATTTTTGAGATTTTAAGACGTTCGCCTTTTTAGTTTGATGATTCCTTGCAAATTGCAGGTTCCTCCTAAATTACATGCTCGTTATTACTTTACAGGAAAATAGTGTGACCCCTAAATGGCACAGCATATCTGAATATTGACAAAGGAATGGGACGAAATGTCTTAAAATATCAAAACTAATAGGGCTGAACATGAGTGAAAAGGTGCTCCAGAATATATAGTAAAATCATATATTTGGTGTCAGTAAGGCTATGAACATTACTTTTTCCTTCCACTTCCTCACTGCCTATTTACTAACACCTATGAATACATAATAGGTGTTCCTTTACATACGGAATGTAACATAAAACGATATGCTTTAGTTACAGCCTATGACAATACATAATAGGTGTTCCTTTACAAACGGAATGTAACATAAAACGATATGCTTTAGTTACAGCCTATGACAATACATAATAGGTGTTCCTTTACATACGGAATGTAACATAAAACGATATGCTTTAGTTACAGCCTATGGCAATACATAATAGGTGTTCCTTTACATACGGAATGTAACATAAAACGATATGCTTTAGTTACAGCCTATGGCAATACATAATAGGTGTTCCTTTACATACGGAATGTAACATAAAACGATATGCTTGAGTTACAGCCAATGGCAATAGTTGTTATACCTGTATTATATATATTTGCTTTATATTATTGCTTTAACAATGCGACAGCTTGTTCTTAAAACTAAATTTCAGTTTGCAGTCTTCTTTTAAAACAAATTCAAAGCTCCATATGTACTACATTCCCTATCTCCGTATGTATATATATATATATATATATATATATATATATATATATATATATATATACCGTATTTCCCCAGTAGCCAGTCTGCTCTTCCTTTTGATTTGTTGATATGTTGATTTGTAATCTCACTGTCATACCAGCTGTTTCACCGGACCACAGTTCTGCTCAATGTCCACCTCAACTCTCTAACCATACCAGCTCTGTAGCTTCACACCAACTTTAGTATACACCTACCTACAGTATAGTTCATCCCAGCTCTATATTTACTTCTTCTTTTTGTTCACTCAATTCCATATCCCTTACCCCAGCTCTGTATCCACCCTAGCTCTATATCCAACCCAGCTTTGTTATATAATCCTTAGTTATATATCCAAGAGAGAGAGAGAGAGAGAGAGAGAGAGGAGAGAGAGAGAGAGAGAGAGAGGAGAGAGAGAGAGAGAGAGAGAGAGAGAGAGAGAGAGATAGAGAGAGAGTGTGTGTGTCAGAGAGAGAGCATACTTATATACGAGTATGAAAAACTCACGCGGTAATTGCAAGCGCGCAGTCTTGTTGAATAGTTTAAAGGTAAAACCAATTTGGACGCGGTGGTCGATGTAGTATACGTGGGATCGTTTATAATATAGCATTTATTTTACCACAGTCTAGTCAGGGATCCCGATATATATTATTTCCAGAAAACGCTACTACTGTACAAGAAGTTTATGAGTGTAAGAAGTTGACACACATAGGGTTCCACTCAGATAAACACCTAAAACAATATCTGTGTGTTTACTGGAAGCAGGATTGGATTACAGGATACTGTATTCCCTAGCTAGTTCACCTTTAAATCCCATGACTATAAGATATTTTTAGGAAATTAAATAACAAATATATATTTGCTAATATAAAACTAAAATGCATTTGTATCGAGGCTTGCAGTATTTCATAGGAAAATGTTACAGTAAAATGGACATTCTCATTGAAATCTTATTTTAAAACATTTTTGCTCATCAATCTATGTCACATTGTTTGAAATACAATTTAATTAGCTAGCCGAACAGTGGTTAGTGAGTGGGAAGGTCAATAGAGAGAGAGAGAGAGAGAGAGAGAGAGAGAGAGAGAGAGAGAGAGAGAGAGAGAGTAATCCGAAATTGCAAAATGAGACTGTGAGACAGTGGTGGTGCAGCATCAAAACTTAGAAACTGTGAAGTGCCAGAAGGAGACAGCATGGCACCATACAGTATGTCTGTGTAGGTAAGACCACGAACGAGCAGGTTGCAGCAATCATCTATCCCATTGTCTACTTCGCCATCTGGAACATGGCCTCCTGCCTTCACCTTGTTGAGCAATCGAATCGGCAGGTATATAAGCCAATGTCCTGAGGTAGAGTTATAGAACGTGGAAAACATCATTATGTCAGCTTTAATCTTATGTACTAAAGATAATAATTATGAAGCCTTCCAATTATCCCCTTGAGGATTATGAAACAGTTTTACAGTTTATTCTGGCTAATATTAGACAATCTAATAATAGCCAAAATATACTGTTAAAGTCCGTCATAGTCGTAAAGTGGGTTATTACTTTACGTAGTTGCGCAACCTACAGATCAAAGGAATAAAGTGCG
>JBAKBP010027980.1:0-29301 GCA_037953745.1 Lithodes maja | reverse complement strand
GGCAGTGTGATGACTTGGGAGGCCTTAATTAAGGGCCCAACTCCTCCCTTCCTTCCCCAACTCCTCCTTCCTCCTCAACTCCTCTCTTCCCCTCCCCAACTCCCTCCTCCCCTCCCCAACTCCCCCCTTCCATCCTCAACTCACCCCTTCCCTCTTTCACTCACCCCTTCCTTCCTCAACTCCCCCCTTCCCTCCTTTACTCTCCCCTTCCTTCCCCAACTCCCCCCTTTCCCTCCTCAACCCACCCCTTTCACCCCTCCCTCCCCAAACTCTCTCATGTCCCTTTTCATATATCTTTCTCCACCTCGGTACCCATCTTTTCAGCCTCCCTCCCAACTCCCCCACCTCCTTCTACACTCCTCCCTCCCCCACCTCTTTCTGCACTCCTCCCTACCCCTCCACTGACCCCTGCTTAAGCTCCCACCTACCTTAATTAGCCCAGTTTTTACCCCCTTAGAAGTCTAGTAGTTTGAAATGTTGCTCGATAATAAAGCAACTGTTCTAGCTTTCTCAAACTAAAACATAATTAGAACATAATAGTGTTGCATATTATAGCCTATTTGAATATTAGTAACATCAAGGCTTCTGACTGGTGTATTGTTTCAGTATATATGGGATTTCTGATGACAACTAAGATTTGCAATGCATCAGCAACGTCAATATTGCATATATTGCTCTTAAGAATATTCTTACAATCATTACATGATGCTGTGACAAGGAATATTCGCTCTTCACAATTGTTTTACGTAATAAAAAAAAAAAAATCCTTTGGAAATGTTTTAATATTTCAACTACCTAGAATCTCTCAAGCCCAGTAAATTAAAAGCCTGATTGAAATGTCACTGAAACAAGCCCTGCTATCCAATATTTTCATTATATTAACATTATTAGTTTTGATATGGAGGTAAATAGTGCATAGTAAATTATATATCAAATGTATTATGCAAAGTAACGTACATATACGTATATAATTAAGATAATCACGATAAGTTTATTATTCTTACAATTTTAATTGAGAAAGGGACAACTAATAATGAGGGACTGTGCAACAGGGATTAAAAATACCTGAGCAGTTCTTATGTAAAGCCAAATTTTGAACGAACATAGAATATTCTGTGGTAATGAGGTATTTTAGTTACAGAGGGAATATAATAGAGCCAATAGTACATACGGTACTTTGCAATTGCCTCATGTCATATGAGACAACTAAATTGGACGCGTGGAAAGGACTTGGGAGCTTGGTTTAAATACATTGTCCAAATTATCAAGTAGGATTGGTTCATTAGCCAGCCCGTAGCCAGCCCTTACTTCCACAAGGGTTAGGGAGGATCAGCAATAGTCTCTATTAGTAATTACCCATCCTAAAGAGACATAATATTATAGTACCTTGCATAACAAAACACACCTTGTATATTGAAATGGATTACTTGCGTTGCTACTATCGTACTCCAGCGACCATGTAGGAGAGTTGACTGGTTGGAGCAGGGCATTAACCCTTTTAGTACCAGTGACGTGTGTTACATTATATTCTAGCTATATTTAGACGATATTATGCAGCTTGGGAAGGATCTGTGGTAGTTAAAAGGGTTAGTTGAGATAGTTTGAAGCCTTATAATTGCTAGAGGTCTTTCCCGAGCTGAATAAAATCGTATAATAGTTGCCAGAATATGATGAAAGAGACGTCCCTGGTACTGTATGGGTTAAGGGGGTAGGTCTTATTGATTGGGTTATTTATGTATTTCTTTATGTTATTTTAACTTCCTCCCTAGACCTCCAAGCTTAATTACTTATACTCAAGATCCCCCTTCGAGATAAATTTGTAAATTTTTCGGCATAAAAATGTCCCCGGGCCAAGGCAGGTCTCTCCAAAATTACAGGATCTCTATTGCTCGCCAGGAAAAAATCAACACCTAAATGCCACGAGAGGAAATGCCTAATTCTTCAAAATGCCAAAGATTTACATCGATGGTATATGAGAGTGCACTATATTACATTAAGTTATACCAAGATATAGAAACAGAGTTTTCAATATCGTGGGCTGCACCAAGATAGTTTCATGCCTCTGAACATTATTCATGAATCATGATATTTTAGGGTATGACGTGTGTGGTGGTGGGATAGAAAGATTGAGAAGGCAAAGCCATGTTAGTTTTTGTTTCTTTGTCGTTGCGTTTTTCCTCAATCAATTTGAGCTATGGTCCTTCTCACATATTCTTCAAACTTATTCATTAGGTTGAAATCTAACATCGGTAAATTTTTACAATAGTACCGGTATGTATAATTCATAATGCTAACATTGTCTATGGGAATGCATATCAACATATTTTCAATAGATCTTGCTTTCATTTGCAACAAGAATGCAAGAACGGTGCACCTATTTTATTGATCCATACGAAAACCAAAAACATACCGTACATCGGAAAATAAAATCAACAAATTATATTCAGGATTTATTGTATTTGGTAATCATAAATAATGAAGCATAAATATTTTATATATACAGCCATTCGGAAGAAAGAAAAGTAGGGTATCGTTGTGATGAGATAAGTTTCGTGAAACAAGTTCATCCATTCATTGCCATTCGTTGAAGTCTTAGTTGTAGCGGCGTTGGGGAGGGCGGTAGCTCTCACGAGAAGCAGACTCGTAGGATCCAGACTCAAAGGAGGCTGATCCTTCATAGGTGACGTCGGCAACGTAGCCATCGTCACCGTTGACGTAGTAGGTGACCTTCTGCAGGCGACCGTCGGGAAGCTGCACGTAGTACGACCCCTGGGTGTTGTCGCCATCACGGGCCTCCTGTTGGCCGTAGTGGTTCTCAGAGGAGTCGTCATCGACGGCCCAGTTGAAGTCGTACTTGGCCTCGCTGGACTCGTAGGACTCTGAAGACTGTCAGGAGAGAAACATTGGATATTGTTTACCTTTATTAAGGTATTATTAATTTTATATTAAGGCCAATTATCAAAGACCCATATCAATCCCACTTGCGACTGTTCAAGCGTTATAATTATAATAAATCATAAATGTAAAACTAATGTTAGCACTGCAGTATTATCACCACATTTGTTAAGAAGGACCATAATTATCAACATAGTTGACAGACACACGATACTTGAATTTGATGAATATCACCATATAAAATTGGTGTTGCTTATGAAGACACGGGTGATATTAAGTCAAATGTCAAATTTAGTGGAATAACAACTTCATAACTTATCATAAAAGTATTGAACAAGATTTATTAATGCACTCATCATTAACTCACCTCGGAGTCACCATAGCGTCTGTCGGCAACGGCAAGGGCAGCCAGGCCCAAAAGGATGAGGATCTGGGAAAAGAGAAAAACAATCTTAGGTTATGCGTTCTGAAAACAAATACCATGAAATGTATATAAAAGCAAAACAAAAACAAAAACACACACACACACACACAACATGTGGTTGTATAGCAATGTTTTATCAGCAGCCTATAATATCCAGTATATATTCAATGTTTTATCAGCAGCCTATAATATCCAGTATATATTCAATGTTCGAGTTCGAGGGTACAATATTATGAAGTCTTTGTTTATTATAGTTTTAATTTGATTGCTAAAATAGTTAATCATTTTCTGCACATGAAGCTTAGCTTGAACTTAAACATCTGGTATATTTAATATACAAAAATTAAACTTTTGTTTGCTATCAAAACATTAGTGATGGTCATAATTTTGATATAGATTTCCCATTGGCTAAAGATTACTATTGACCATTATCTTAAGCCAACGATGCAGCTCACTATCTCCGTTCAGTATTAAACGTAAGAAAGAAACTTAACATAGAAAGGTTCTCGTTCTCAACATTCCCTACCAAATATTACAGGGAAAGTAAGAGTACACTCTCCTTCAACTTAACCTATTATGACTCTAGGAATCTGATTTTAAGCTCAACGTGCTATGAGTTCAACAATAATCTTGTTTCCATACCTTGGCGTTCATTGTGTTGTGCAGCTAGGTCGAGACTTCACTGATTAGGCATAAGATTTCGGCCGTATATATACCCGGAGCTGCCTTCACTTAATCACCTTGCTCCCTCCCTCCCTCCCTCCCTCCCTCACTGTGCCTCCCTTCCCACTCCTCCCTCCCCTTATACAGTAGACAGAAATTTGATGAAGGCTGTTGCATGGGTTAAGCAGATATTGTGATGTTTTTCTTTATTTCTTATTGTGTGTTTGCATTTTTGTTTTATTTCCCTCCCTTACTCACTGTAAATAATGAATCGACTGGATACCTTAACCCCTTCTAGACCATTGACTTCCTTTTAATTTTATTCTAGCTATATTTAAACGATTGTGTGCAGCTTAAGAAGGAAGATCTGTGGTAGTAAAAATGGGTAATTAATATAGTTTGAAAGCTGTTACTTGCTGGAGGTCTTCCTTAAGCTGAATATAATTGCCTTTTAGTAGCCAGTATAAAATAAACAGGACGGAACTGGTGCTGAACGGGTTAAAGAATTCACTTCACATAATCGACCGACAACTAACAAGGTTTAATCAGGTGAGTTTTTTTATATTCTGGACCCACTTTTCCTTCACGTTTAATCCTATTAGTTTTGAGATTTCGAGACATTCGCCCCATTAGTTTGGCAACTGTAAGACCTTTCGCCCCAATTTTTGGCCAATATTAAGACCTTCCGTGTCATTATGGTGTCGATTTTTTCCTGGCGAGAAATTTACCTCGAAGGGTGCTCCAGGGGGATGTTTTTTAAAGCATGATGGAGATCTATGGAGCAAACTCAACCCTCCTCTCCAGCCCCCCACCCCCTCCCCCAACACACACACACACACACACACACACACTGTGACGCATGTCCAGTGTGAGCATGCTGTACAGAACGCCTAGTCATGCCCCACTCTCGCTAAGGATCGTCAGGGCAGGAACTTTGGCTGTAGTCTATGTAGAGTTTCCTAACTTAGTTCATGTGAGCCGTTGTACTATAAGTATTATGAATATGTATTTTGTTTTCATCTGAGTCAACGAGTTCTATTTTATATCATTAGTTATAAGTATTGTGTATAAAACTTATTTGTAATGATGAGAGGAGAGAGAGAGATTACGTAATGGGGGTCAGTGGGTGCGCCATGCGGGAGGTGGGCCTAACTCACTAGCACTCCCCCCCTCCCCCCTCCCCTCAGTGCGTGGGAAAGCCTTTGTCTATCCCAGATTGAGAGAGAGCGATTACGTAATGATTGTCAGTGGGCGGTCCTTAGTAGTTCACGTTGGGCTCACTAGAGGGCCGAGTATAAAAAGGGAAGTCTCGCCACATTTTCTTCAGAACTCATTAGGCAGAGCGACTTCTCATTTCCCTTGCTAACTATATATATTCTTCTGACTGATGTGAACTTTCTCTACTATCTTTACAGCCTTTTTTCCTCTTTTCCCTACCCTTTTTAACTTCCATGGTCCCGTTGGTGCAGAGCTAGTCAGCCAACGTATTATCGCTTGAGTTCTCACGAGATATATGCCTATTAGATAGCCTATTTTGGAAGGGTTAACTTAGAATAGGATTGATTAATGTTTGTTGCACTCGTATATGCATTTCCCTGTGTGTTATTATTATTGTTCCTGTTTTCTGCTAGTCTAGGTAATGCTAGACTGGGATAAGGCTACTGGTGTTGTGATTTCCGATGTGTACTAGATTTTGTTGAACCTGTACAATCGCAACGGAGACGTGGGAAGCCTAGGTGGTCTTTCTGACTGTGTACCTTGTGAGTTTAGCACTGTGTTGCGAGTGAGGGCTTTTGCCTCTGCCACCCAACACTGTGCTAACTCGTTTGCTTTGACTTTGAGAGGGTCGCCAGGAGAGAACCAGATACTAGCGATCTGGATCTCTCAAGAGAGCACCCCCGTCAATTAACGTAATTTGGCCGCACAGCCTTAAGGACTTCGCTAGGCTACGAGCCGCTTGCTCAGCCATTGTTTCCTAGCCTACTACATCCCAGCTAGACTTTGCTCGATTAAGCAGATACAGAATAGTATTGAAGCTTTCCTTATGTATGATATTGTTTATGCACTATTGATTTTATGTGTTGCACGCTTAGCTACTTTAGTGATTAGTGGCCCACGAGCACAATCCGAGTAGGCTATTGCCGGTGCATTGGCGGAGTACTTCTTTTTAATGTTTGCCACTTACTATTGCCTATTCTTATAATTCTTCTTATGTCAATTTAAACCTTTAATGATATTTAATTGCCAGTGTTTTGCTTATTGAATTGCTGTTCAAAATCCGATTCGTACTTCTTACGGGCATCCGAGAAGCATCTAACTTTATCAGAAGATTCCTTGCTCGATGCTTAAGGACTATTAATTAACGTAACGTAATAGTGCCGATCCGAAGTAGAGGGTGGAGGACTTCTTAAGTTCTTAGTCAAGGGTGGATTACTTCGGCTTCGGCCAACACTATTCTTTGGTGTTGTTGTTTCTTACTTCTTTGTTTGATTGTTGACCAGACTAGATAATTCCTGTCTCTTTATTAGTCTGTTGTTGAACACTAGTACCGAGTTCTTGTATACCCCGTTATAGAAGATTGAACTCTGGAGGGTATTGGTGTTTTTTTGTTCGGCTGGCAGTACTCAGGGGTTGGGATCGTGTGTTTCCGTTGTGGCAGCGAGCCGTACTCGAGTCCTGATTGAGAGCCCTTGTGTACCCGAGTGCCAGGTCGTAACAAATGGCGACCTTGCTTAGGATTTTGTGAACAGTATAAATTTTTGCAGAGCTGTACAACATTTGTTTGTTTGTATTTTAGCTGAAGAATATTTTTTTTTGTATGGCAATTAGTAGAGCATTTAAGAGACTCCAGTTAATTTAGTAATTAGTGCTTGCATAGGAAGTTTAACACTTTTGTCTCGAGAATTTTTTTGTGGACTTCAGTATGTCGTGCACTAGCACTGACGATGAGCGAGAGATGCCATTTGAAGGTGTGCCGTTAGTAACCAGTGAGGAGGATGCTAGAGTTTTTGTGAGTAAGCGGTACCACGTGACGGAGGAGAGGCTGACTGGGGTGGATGTTTATGGCTTGCACCTGATAGCCAAGGTTTTGGGCATTTCCAATGTAGTAGGGATGTCCAAGGGGGAGCTGATTTCCTGGGTGTTGCGTGGGCGACATGGGGTTTCGGAGGAGAGGGCGTTTGGGGGTGTTCCTCCCCAGATCCCCTCTCACTCGACTCCCACAGTGCCGTCCACTCAGTTACCGGAGGTTAGCACTCTCCCACAGAGGGATGAGAATTGGCAGATTGGAGTGCCCTCGGGTGGTGCACATGGTGGTTCCCCAGTTTTTGCCCCCCCTCCTTCAGTAGTGGCAGCTCCCTCTTCCTGCCTGTCTCCAGATATGGTACTTAGACTTGAGCTTGCTAAGATTGAGGCTGAGGCTAGGAAGCAGGAGATTGAGGCTGAGACTAGGAGGCATGAGGCTGAGCTTAGGTACGACTCAGAGAAATATTGTGCTAAATTAGATTTAGATAAGACTCGTGCAGAGTCGACAGGGACTCGGATGGGCCGTGAGGGCCAAGTAAGAGAACAGTCCTTGGCCCACTTAGTCAAATTGGTGCCGGTATTTAGTGAAACTGAAGTCACAGAATTTTTTAATCGTTTTGAGAAGAAGTGTAGGGAGCATAATTGGCCTGAAGAGAAGTGGGCAGCTCTAGTCTCCTCAAGACTTACGGGTAAGGGTCTGAAGGCTTATGATGCACTGCCTTTAGAGTCTTGCATTGACTACCCAGAATTGAAGAGAGCTGTCCTACGGGCATACGAGTTGCAACCGGAAACATATCGATTGAAGTTTCGGGGTGTTACAAAGACTAGGGAGGCGACCTTTCTTGAACATGCCCGGGACTTAAAAGATGCACTTAAAAACTGGACACGTTCTGAGAAAGCTGAGACGGCCGAACAGTTGACTGAGCTGTTTCTGCTCGAGCAGTTTTATAAGTGTACTGGTGCAGAAATGACTTTAACTATTAAAGAAAAGAACCCAAAAACTCTACAGGAGGCAGCTGAGATGGCTGACCTCCGGCTATCACTAATTCGTGGGTGCGGGTCTGCCCAGCGTAGTGAGGCAGGTAACAAGGGGCGTGACGCCCCACCCCCCCGAGTTAGTGATATACCTTATGCAAACAAGTACAAGAGCCATGATACCAAGACTGACCACAAGACTAGCACCGTCCCATTTAAGAAGGGGCCGGGCCCTTCCCAGTACCAAGGGAAGCCCAAAGGGGAGTTGGAGTGTTATCATTGTCATGAAAAGGGGCACTTTGCAAGAGTCTGTCCTAGCAAACCACCTACAGCAGCTGTGTCTTTGGCCTGCAACATTGGTGTGTCTCCGAAGTCATCTGAGTTTGCCCGGGGCAGTTCGTCAGAGGCTGAGGCACAGCCAATGCAGAAGCACCTGGGAGGCTCGAACCCTGCTCAGGATGTTTTTTGCGACCATAGAGGGCGGGGTTGCGTGATGTGGGCGGGGCGCAAGCATGGAGTAGAGGTCTTGCGTGATACAGGTGCTTCCCAGACTCTGATGAAAAACTTGACTGGCTACCCTATAAACGCGGCTCGGGTGGTAGTGGTGCAGGGTATTAATGCAACTCGGTCATACCCGCTGGTGCGGTTGGAGTTGGAGGTGGATGGTGTGGCCCGTGAATTGGATGTCGGGATTGTGGAGAAACTGCCAGTGGAGGGCGTCGACCTTCTTCTCGGCAACGACTTTGCAATGCCCGCTTCTGAGGTTCTACCCTTAGTCGTTGCCGAGAGGCCGGCCGACGTGAGTAGGGAAGAGCAAGAGTGGGTCGAGCGGTGCCAGACACAACCCATGGCGTGTGTTGTCACCCGAGCTCGGGCAGCTAAAGTGTCACAGCCTAGTCCTCCGTCTTCAGACCAGCGGAGGAACGATCAACAGGAGGAGGCTAAAGCAGGAGTTGGTTTTAAGAGTTTTGACTCGGCGGCTCTCCCGGGTGATTCAGTATTGGCCCCTATGTTAGAGTCTGGAGAGGCCCCAGGACCTGTCACAGCTAATGAGGAGGTAGGGCAGGAAGAGACTCCGAGGCAGCAACGTTACACACGGAGAGAAAAAAGGGTTGCTCAGTTTGATATTGGGGGAGGACTTGGGTTGCTTCGGAAGCATCTAGACAGGTTGGTTCCCTCAGATATTTGTAAACTGCAGTTGGAGGATCCGGAAGTTCAGAAGTGTGGTAATGGTGCTGTCGAGATTAAACACGAGGACGGGGAAGCATGTCATGTGAACCTGTTGGAGGAGTTTGTGAGGCAACCACCTGAGCAGCCTGCTGTCCCTGCGTTGGTCTGCCGCGGCCAAGGTGGAGAAGGAGAGGGGGGCAGTAGGGCACAGGTGGAGGAGAGTAGGGATTGTCATGTCTCGGCGGAGCAGTGGGCGGGGGACACGAGTCTGGTGGCTGTGGAAGCGCTAGAGCACCTGCCTGAGCAGCAGTGTGCCGCACTCCAGCAGCAGCTCGGTTCATACCCCACTGGTCGTGCCGAGCCCCTGAGTCTCACAACTCGGGCGGTGCAAGATGTTCCGCGAGCAGGTCACGTGAATGTTGAAAGACCGTTAGCCTCGTTGTTTCGGTGGTTCAAGGTGGGCGACGAGGCTTTGGCATGGTTGCCAGGTCAGGGTCGACCCATGGCTGCCAAGGGTGGTGGTCAAAAGGAGGACATTGAGCAGATTGGTGAGGTTGGCTGTGGAGTGGATGTGCCCGGTCGTCACATAGCCTCCCAATGCTGCTCTAGTCTAATGCAACAGCCCTACCATAGACCGACTGTATCTGGCCATGTCTCTAAAAGCGGTGATGCTGAGCAGGCAGATGTCGTCACAAGGAATGCGGGGGTGCGCATGTACGGTATCGGCGGGGAAGCCTTAGCAATAATGAACTATGGGAGTGACTGCACAGGTGGTACTGATTGTCCCTCTCATGACCTGGCTGTTCTAGGGACGAAGGTGGAGAAGGAGGGAGACTACAGGTTAGAAGCTGCGGTCTCGGCTGGGTTGTGGGAGGGCACTAGGCATGTTGTTCGTGGAGACAGTGCAAGGCAGTTGTTTACTAGGCTATGGCAGTACTTTCGCATGTTTGTTGCTTCTCCAGGCCTGATGTACGGGGTAGAATCCGACATGCAGGCTGGAGATAGTGCAAGGCTCAGTTTAATTCCCTACCGTATAAATCCTGCTCGACAGCCTATGGTGCAAGCAGAGCTGGATTACGTGTGGACGAAGGGTCTGAGGGATAAGGAATGTCGTGAGTGGTCGTTGCCTGTAACTTTGCAACCGGTGTTAAGTGGCAAGATCAGTGAGTGTGTTGATTGCGAGAGTGTGTGTGCATTATCCCTGACAGACGCCTATACCTTATCAAGAGTTGACGACACCATAGACCGCCTCGGGGCTGCATCGCCTATCACGAAAGTAGATTTAGTAAAAGGTTACTGGCAAGTACCTTTGTCCGAGCGTGCTAAAGAGGTATGTGGTTTTGTTGTGGACGGGAGTATCTACCAGTGCAATATTATGCCTGACGGACTTAAGAATGCACTAGCAACGTTTCAGAACCTGATGAATGAAATTGAAAAGGACGATGATGGGCTGGAGCATCCTGTTAGTTTCTGCTCGGAGAAGTACAATTCGGCCCAGGGGAGCTGCTCTGTTGTCGAGGAGGAGCTGCTGGCGGTTGTGCTTGCGCTGGGGCATTTCGAGGTCTATGTTCCAGCCTATGGTCCGGTCGTTGTAGTTTACCCAGATCATCACCCTCTCAAGTTCTTGGACCAGTTTCACAATCGGAATATGAGGCTGACCAGGTGGTCACTAAGGTTATTGGTATATAACCTGGACATACGCCATATTGCCGGTTGTGACAACGTGGTTGCAGATGGTCGTTCAAGGGTATATGATCCTGGGTAGATTGACACACGGGTAGCCTCCTGCTTTAGTTTGAATAGTATTTTACGCTTGGTGCTTGTTGGCTCGCGGTTGTAGCCCAGCGTATTGGGTCGTAAAGCAGGAGTTGAGCGTTTGGTATAGAAGAAAATAGGCTGCCCTTATAGTGCAGCCGGGAAAAACATATTAAAATATAAAAATCATAAAAAAACTATTTCTTTTGATATAGATAATTGTATAAGTTTGTCATAGCCTATAGAGTTTGAGTAGTCCACGAACTATCAAACGGCTGAGCTGCTGTAAGCTCGCTCTGGGAGCATGATATTGTGTCTTTTTGCTATTGTTGGGAGGAGTTATAAAATGTGATTTTTTTTTTTAATAATAAGATGTGTTTTGGTGATAAACTCAGCTTTGTTTTAGTGCCATGCGGTCGCTGGGTGTGAGGGGCTTGATGGGGTTCTGTGTTTGTCAGATTTTAGCTCAGGGTTGAGCAAGTAAAATCTTGGGGGAGGTGTGACGCATGTCCAGTGTGAGCATGCTGTACAGAACGCCTAGTCATGCCCCACTCTCGCTAGGATCGTCAGGGCAGGAACTTTGGCTGTAGTCTATGTAGAGTTTCCTAACTTAGTTCATGTGAGCCGTTGTACTATAAGTATTATGAATATGTATTTTGTTTTCATCTGAGTCAACGAGTTCTATTTTATATCATTAGTTATAAGTATTGTGTATAAAACTTATTTGTAATGATGAGAGGAGAGAGAGAGATTACGTAATGGGGGTCAGTGGGTGCGCCATGCGGGAGGTGGGCCTAACTCACTAGCACTCCCCCCCTCCCCTCAGTGCGTGGGAAAGCCTTTGTCTATCCCAGATTGAGAGAGAGCGATTACGTAATGATTGTCAGTGGGCGGTCCTTAGTAGTTCACGTTGGGCTCACTAGAGGGCCGAGTATAAAAAGGGAAGTCTCGCCACATTTTCTTCAGAACTCATTAGGCAGAGCGACTTCTCATTTCCCTTGCTAACTATATATATTCTTCTGACTGATGTGAACTTTCTCTACTATCTTTACAGCCTTTTTTCCTCTTTTCCCTACCCTTTTTAACTTCCATGGTCCCGTTGGTGCAGAGCTAGTCAGCCAACGTATTATCGCTTGAGTTCTCACGAGATATATGCCTATTAGATAGCCTATTTTGGAAGGGTTAACTTAGAATAGGATTGATTAATGTTTGTTGCACTCGTATATGCATTTCCCTGTGTGTTATTATTATTGTTCCTGTTTTCTGCTAGTCTAGGTAATGCTAGACTGGGATAAGGCTACTGGTGTTGTGATTTCCGATGTGTACTAGATTTTGTTGAACCTGTACAATCGCAACGGAGACGTGGGAAGCCTAGGTGGTCTTTCTGACTGTGTACCTTGTGAGTTTAGCACTGTGTTGCGAGTGAGGGCTTTTGCCTCTGCCACCCAACACTGTGCTAACTCGTTTGCTTTGACTTTGAGAGGGTCGCCAGGAGAGAACCAGATACTAGCGATCTGGATCTCTCAAGAGAGCACCCCCGTCAATTAACGTAATTTGGCCGCACAGCCTTAAGGACTTCGCTAGGCTACGAGCCGCTTGCTCAGCCATTGTTTCCTAGCCTACTACATCCCAGCTAGACTTTGCTCGATTAAGCAGATACAGAATAGTATTGAAGCTTTCCTTATGTATGATATTGTTTATGCACTATTGATTTCATGTGTTGCACGCTTAGCTACTTTAGTGATTAGTGGCCCACGAGTACAATCCGAGTAGGCTATTGCCGGTGCATTGGCGGAGTACTTCTTTTTAATGTTTGCCACTTACTATTGCCTATTCTTATAATTCTTCTTATGTCAATTTAAACCTTTAATGATATTTAATTGCCAGTGTTTTGCTTATTGAATTGCTGTTCAAAATCCGATACGTACTTCTTACGGGCATCCGAGAAGCATCTAACTTTATCAGAAGATTCCTTGCTCGATGCTTAAGGACTATTAATTAACGTAACGTAATAGTGCCGATCCGAAGTAGAGGGTGGAGGACTTCTTAAGTTCTTAGTCAAGGGTGGATTACTTCGGCTTCGGCCAACACTATTCTTTGGTGTTGTTGTTTCTTACTTCTTTGTTTGATTGTTGACCAGACTAGATAATTCCTGTCTCTTTATTAGTCTGTTGTTGAACACTAGTACCGAGTTCTTGTATACCCCGTTATAGCAGATTGAACTCTGGAGGGTATTGGTGTTTTTTTGTTCGGCTGGCAGTACTCAGAGGTTGGGATCGTGTGTTTCCGTTGTGGCAGCGAGCCGTACTCGAGTCCTGATTGAGAGCCCTTGTGTACCCGAGTGCCAGGTCGTAACAACACACACACACACACACACACACACACACACACACACACACACACACACAGAGAGAGTGAGAGAGATTGAGTCGGGGGGAGGGGGTACCATTCATTACAACACCCATGAACAAACCATATCTAACCCCCAAAAGATACGTGACTGGCCATTGTATAGGCTACCTACGAAGCTAAATGATACGTTCCATACAATTGAATCTGGCCTTTAAGGGGGGTGACCTGCTTGTTTTCTCTGATTTTCTCTCTTTCTCTGGCTTGTATCCATTCGGCCCCATTCAGTCTACTGTTTTAAGACGTTTATAACCATCCAGGTGTCGATTTTTTTCTGGCGAGCGATAGCGAGCCACCATTGTATAGAAAAATCCGGCTTCGCCGGAGCCATTTTTCTATCAAAAATGTACAAATTTATCCTGCTGTCAAAAAAACATTTAAAACAGTATGTTGGCTCGCTCCCGCTCGCCAGGAAAAAATTGACACCTGGATGGGGATAAACGTTTTAAAACAGTAGGCTGAATGGGGCCGAATGGATACAACCCAGAGAAAGAGGGTGAGAGAGAAAAAAAATTAGGTGGGCCCCCTTAAGTCATAGACAAATCAGGTCACGTATACACCCCCCAGACCGATGCCCTGTCAGACCATCGTTTTTATATGCAACCCGGCTCGGCATTTTGCAGATATGCCAACACTGCTTCTCCAATGACTGACTCTGTGTACCGAAAGAAAGAAATCATTCACATCAATTATTTATTTAGTATATACTGTATATATGTATTGTGTGGTTATTTATAATGGACCATGAGTTATGAACTAAAGTGTACTGTAGTATACAGTATACCCATATACATTTGTAGTGAATCAAAAAGAGATTAGAAACTTCGATCCTAAATCTTTCATAATTTCGTATTAAAATGTCAATGATCCGAATGGGCGAATACACATTATAGCTTGTGACTGTACGCATTGGTCAATCTCGGTTGTATGAAGTAAACCTCTTATCCCGGCCCAAGCTGCGTACACACATAACATTAGCATATTTCTCAACAGCCCCATGTGTCGACAATAGAACGATATATTAGCGGCGGTGTTCGCTATCAGATCAGTAACTAGTTCATAGGCCTCGTAACTATTTCTCAATTAGCGAAGTTTGTTTGATTGTGGGTAGTTTGTCTTTGATCATACACGCGCACCATATATATATATATATATATATATATATATATATATATATATATATATATATATATATACACACTACTACTGCTACTACTACTACTGCTACTACTACAACTACTACTACTAATAATAATAATAACAATAATAATCATAATAATAACAAGAATAATAAAGGCATCGTATATATCGTGTCACATTTCGACAGTTTAACTTAAATTAAGTTTTCCTGAAGTATAACAAAATATTTGTTGACAGATGTGAAGAAATAAGAGTGATAAATATGTGCTTATTGGCGCTAGGAAATAACTTGTATATACATTTACCTCAAGGCTGCTGGAGGTGCTATGAAGGGCCGCCTATGAGTCATTAGTCGCTACACAACAACAATATCAAGGTTGCCACTGCGGTAATATTGCCTCTTGTTTTAGATATCATCAGCATTCTTTCATTAGCGACACTATCTTATTCATATTTTTTCACAAACCCGCCAATTAACTTACAGATAAACCTAATTAATAAAATAAATGAAACTAATTAATATATGTGGTACTCAAAGGGCTCAAACTACAGACTAAACACAAGCCACAGTCATTGCAACCGTACAATAAATTTCGCAGTGTCTCCTCGCTATTTACAGAGCATTATCAAATTAATATAAGCAACCATGTTAAGGTTTTGTCTCTTAAAATGTTCGTTAACGTCTTTTGTTTTCCTTATGTAGTTACAGCCATTGGGATTGGCTGATGCATCCAGCTTTGTTAATGAATTATATGTATATAGCTGTATTGTTAGTGTTATGTATATAGCTGTATTGTTAGTGTTATGTATATAGCTGTATTGTTAGTGTTATCTCTATTAACCCTCCGGCTCCCATACATCTTCCCTAACCTAAATAAAATCGTCTAATGATACCAGAACACAAGGTGGAAACACGCCATCGTCTACTGAAGGGGTTAAGGGGGAGGTAGTCGCTATTTCTGGATCCCCTCATGTTTAGCATACTAGGTTTGAGATTTGAAGACGTTCGTTCATTATTTTGGCGATTATAAGACCCTTCGCCTTATTTCGTTGTCAATATTAAGTCCTTTCGTGCCATTTAAGTGTCGATTTTCGTCAAGGCGAGCAATAGCGAGCCTGTAATTTGAGAAGGAGCCGGCCTTTGGCCGGGAAATTTTTCTACCGAAAAATGTACAAATTTATTTTGAAAGGGGGCTAGGGATTTTTGTTTGTTTTAGCTTGATGGAGGTCTAGCGAGGAACATAAAACAAAATATAAATACTGCACATATATACATAAACCAAAAGAACAAGCACTACCCACTCAACGGAGGTATACGTGCAGGAGTGGACTTTGAATGTAGACGAGATGACCTAGACGAAATAAATGGTGGGTGGAGCGACCGTGAAACATTTTGGCAAGACTATAGTGTGTGTGTGACCTTGACCTGCAATACTATACCATTCACTACCACACCTTTGCTACCAGACATACCACACTTATACTACCACTCGCTACCACACCTTTGCTACCAGACATACCACACTTATACTACCACTCCTTTGCTACTAGACATACCATACTTATACTACCACTCGCT
The DNA here is from genome assembly GCA_037953745.1 of Lithodes maja. Taxonomy (NCBI): domain Eukaryota; kingdom Metazoa; phylum Arthropoda; class Malacostraca; order Decapoda; family Lithodidae; genus Lithodes; species Lithodes maja. The sequence goes on along the minus strand of JBAKBP010027980.1, from coordinate 13,267 downwards.
ACCACACATTTGCTACCAGACATACCACCCTTATACTACCACTCGCTACCACATCTATATTACCAGACATACCACATCTACTGTACACTACCTCACGTTTGCTACCAGACATACCACACCTATACTACCACATCTATGCTACCAGACATACCATATATACCATTCACTACCACACCTTTGCTACCAGACATTCGCTACCACATCTATACTACTAGACATACCACATCTACTGTACACTACCAGACATACCACACTTATACTACCACATCTATGCTACCAGACATACGATATATACCATTCACTACCACACTTTTGCTACTAGATATACCATACTTATACTACCACTCGCTACCACACCGACACTACCAGACATACCACACTTATACTACCACTCAATACCACATCTATACTACCAACATACCATATTTATTGTACTCTACCACACAGGTACTACCAGACATACCACATTTACACTACCACTCGCTACCACATCTTTGCTACCAGACATACCACACCTGTACCTACCAGACACCACACCCACACCTACCACCACACACAGTCACACATTATAATATTTACAATCATCCCACATATACCACAACTACCACAACTCAAATTATTCTATTAACTACCATTGCACATATACCACAACTAATAATATCACAACTACCACCACACATACCAACTATCATTCCACATATACAACTACCAATATCACAACTACCACCACACATACCAACTATCATTCCACATATACAACTACCAATATCACAACTACCACCACACATACCAACTATCATTCCACATATACAACTACCAATATCACAACTACCACCACACATACCAACTATCATTCCACATATACAACTACCAATATCACAACTACCACCACACATACCAACTATCATTCCACATATACAACTACCAATATCACAACTACCACCACACATACCAACTATCATTCCACATATACAACTACCAATATCACAACTACCACCACACATACCAACTATCATTCCACATATACAACTACCAATATCACAACTTCCACCACGTGCATTATTTTATTAACAACCAAGTACCCCACATATACCATATATACCAATGCCACAACTCCACCTTGACCACTGATCTTAATATGCTTATCTGAGAGAGAAGGAAAGAGTGAAAGAGAGAGGGGAAGTGTCTAGATAATATTGCAAACTTGTCTGAAGCAATTTAAAACTGATGTGGACCACAGAACTGCATACATTTGTTGCCGACAGTCAGAGTTACATAAATACACAGACTGCACAGACCTTTCGGTTCCTATTAGGCAGTCCGGACTTAATGCTAACATAGATTTTGCGACAAAGTGGAAGGTAAGGAAAGCAGAAGGCTCTCTCACAGAGAGAGAGATAGATATATAGAGATAGAGAGCGAGAGAGAGATAGTGTGTGTGTGAGAATGAGAGCGTGTGTGTATGAGAGTGAGAATGTGTGCGTATGTGTTCGTTAACGTAATAAGATAGTGTTAATTGAGACCAGCAATTACAAATACATTAATAGATTCTAACTGGTAGCCAGCGAGAAAGTGTGTGTGTGTGTGTCCTCCACCAGACATACTTGTTACACATTTATTATACCTATACCTATACCTTCAATTATACCTATTGAAGAACATATAGACTCTCTCTCTCTCACACACACACACACACACACACTCTCTCTCTCTCTCACTATATGTAACTTTGAACTGCACTTTCGATGGCTAAAGCTTGTATTGCAGGTTTTCAATGACATGCAGATATATTCGGTAGCAATAATATCATAACCACAGCCAATTCAATAACAGCAATACCCTGTTCCAAGTATGTAGGCCAAAACTCTAGAACATTAACTTCTAAAACTCATAAACGACTCTAATAATCGAGCTAGTATTTCTACCATTTGGGATGGTTCAGCCAGGGAATAGGTGTGGACATTTATAGCCCATTTGCTCTAGCCCTTTTTGAGTCACAGAGGTTAGGGTTGACGATTTCTGGACTACCTATTTGGAACAGGGTACAGAGCTATGTTAGAGTATGTATGTTAATGTATCTTGAGAGAGTGAGAGTGAGTGAAAGAGAAAGAGTGAATTTCAACTTATCACCATAAAGGTAGCTGAGAGAGAGAGAGAGAGAGAGAGAGAGAGAGAGAGAGAGAGAGAGAGAGAGAGAGAGAGAGAGAGAGAATGCGTATCTGCTACCACCTGACACTAATACCCTAATAACCTGTATTTGCAATATTGGAGGGTGTGTTCAAGTTAATATAAATTTTAATGTCTTAAATAATTGCTTTAGTTTAGGCAGTATAATGAGTGTTTATGACTTGCCTTATGATTAATTGGAAACTAGAATACTGTATTATTAGTTTCTGATCTCCCGTGTTTTTTGTGTTGACTAATTGTAGTTTTATTGCTTCATTATTGTTATTATTGTTATAGGTAAGTGTGCGAAAAACGGAATTTGAAGGTAAATGCGGGGAAGACCAAGGTTATGGTCTTCGAAAGGGGTGAAGTCGCAGAGTGTGAGGTGAAGTTGAACGGTCAGGCTATGGAGAACGTCAGCTCTTTTAAGTATCTGGGCAGTGTGTTGAGTAAAGATGGGACTATGGATGAAGAAGTGCGGGAGAGGGTGCAACAGGGGAAGAGGGTTGTAGGAACGTTGAAAGCAGTAATAAGAAATAGGGTGGTCAGTATGGAAGTGACGAAGTCCTTGCATGACAGTATGGTAATCCTGACACTAACATACGGAAGCGAAGCATGGACGTTCGGGAAGAGACTCAAACCAAGAGTGAGAGCGGTGGAAATGAGTTACTTAAGAAGTGCGTGCGGAGTTACATGGAGGGATAGACAGACGAATGAGGAAGTAAGAAGGTGGTGTGGTGTGGAGGTAGATGTGCTGGAAAGTGTGAAAAGGAACAACTTGAGATGGTTCGGCCATATTGAACGTATGGAAAGTGAGAGAATGACTAAGAGGGTGTACGAGAGCGAGGTGGAAGGACAGAGAGGGAGAGGTGCACCGAAGGAGGGGTGGAAGGATGGAGTGAGGAAGTATATGGATGAAGACGGTGCTGGTTTGTAGGAGGGGCGTCGACTGACTGGGGACAGAGGTGCATGGGGGCGGTTCGTTCGTGGCCACCCTTTCGGGGATCACGGCGTCAGGCAATAGATAGATAGATAGATAGATTATTATTATTATTATTATTATTATTATTATTATTATTATTTTTATTTTTGTTGTTTATGTGGAGAGCTAAAGGTTATAATATGAAGTGCCTTTTAAGGGGCTATAGTGGCTGTTATTTTGGTCTATTTATTCATTCATTCATTTATTGTGTTAGTGTCCTCGCTAGACCTCCCTCAAACTTAGAAAAAACACCCCATAGACACCCCCTCCCCCCCTCAAAATAAATGTGTACCGAAAGGAAAAAATCAATACCTAAATAGCCTGATAGATCTTAAAATTGACAACGAAATGAAGTTAAAGGTTAAAATCGCCAAACTAATGGGCCAAACGTCTTAAAATGTCAAAACTAATGGGGCTAATCACGAGGGAGAAAGGGGTCCAGAAAAACGACCCATCACCCCTTAGCCTTTGCATCGCACTATACAATTAAGGCTGAACCTCGGCTGAGCCCAGAAGTCAAAATTTCAATTTTTTTTTGTTCTTGTTCTAAAATGCTTCTTTCAACATAGGAGAATAGCATAGGAGGGAACAAAAAAACATATCGCATCCATAACCCCCCGGGGCGGGGGTTCGCCCACGACCCCAAAAAACGAAAATGTTTGCCTTCAGCCACCAAAATAAAATGTTTGTGTCTTTTGTCTAAAGGGCTTCTGTAAGCAATAGAAATGATCATATGAGGGCATAAACACCCATATGACATCCCTAGCACCCCTCTGGGGGGGGCCCAATATCATGGAATTTGGTAAGAAACTGTTAAATAATATTGTCTGAGGTCTAGTATCTCCAGATGTTTTAATTTAGTTAGCCATCAAACTCCGCATTCTATGACCGCTGTCAAAGAAAATGCTGTCTAAGGAGGACAAACTAATACATTCTCCCCCCCAAATTATATTTTCATGACTGATTTTCTAAGAATTTAATTAGCCAGAGATCCTATATTGGCACTTACGAGTGGATCTACATTATTTTGTATTGCTCAAATTCGTTCCCCTTCTACACACTATAAATTGGGTTATATAGCAACGTCTGTACGTTTAGATAATGGCCGTTTCGCTGAAAAATTCCGAGTTTCGACGTGTTTCATGTCGAAAATTGCTCTAACCAAAAGATATATATACATTAAATATTTGTTTTCAGCACCTTCTATTATTCAATATGGGTAAACGAAATCACTACGTTGTAGGGGATGGTTGTAGGATACGCCATACAAAATTTGCGGGAAATTTGAAAATTTTTCAGTGACTAGATGATTTTACAAATAGTGCAATGAAATTCTGCGCTCGCGCGCACGCACATAGAGAGCTGATTTTTTCAGCGAGTCTTAGTATTTCCAAGGTAATAAGATGGTATAATGCCAGAAACACAATCTCTTATACAGGCTGACTTGGGGGTCAAAGGTTCAGCCTCCCCTTTTAACTACGAGATCACATTCGACCTTTGACGATCAATATGTTATACCTGATTTCCTTACATAAACATACTATGCACTGTTTACTAGCGGTGTGGAACAACGCGAAGGTTTGGGTAGGGAGGGACCACGTTACATTCCCTTTCCATCAGAATACCGAAAAATGTATTCGGGTAAATATAGTCCATTCAATATAGGTGAGTCAGAAATTGCAATCCCTAACCTCTGTAACAAAAAGTAAATAAAATGAAACAAATACAAACATAACATAAAAAGAAAAGGACTAGAGTGATCGAGCTAATACTTTCACTATTAGGGAAGAGTCAGCCAGGGAATAGGTATGGACATGTACAGCCCATTTGCTCTAGCCAATTTTGAATTACAGAGGTTAGGAGTTACAATTTCTGGCCTACCTATAACCCCTTCTCTGTCAGCGACGTCTTTTAAATTATATTCATACTATATTTAGACGATGTTGTGCAGTTTAAGAGGGATCTGTTGTAGCAACAAAGGTAAAGTTAGATAGTTCAAAGCCTGTTAATTGCTGGAGGCCCTTTTTTAACTGAATTAAATCGTCTAATAGTTGCCGGCATATAATAAAAAAGGATGTCACCGGTACTGAATGGGTTAATTAATGGACTACAGGTGACTGGAACCGTGGACGCCACCAAATCCGTGACGTTAGCTCGCGGCACTTTAGATCACTTGGCTATCTCTCTCTCTAGATCACTTGGCTCTCTCTCTCTCTCTGTTTACATTGTTGCGGTGTTCATCTCTGAATCCTAGCTTATTGGATGTTGGTGTGGAGTCAACTTAATACACTGGCTGCACTATCCAGGTCAGTACAGTTTACCTTCGTTAGGTTTAAGTCAGCTCTCCATTAACAACATTGTATTATACCAAGAGAGTAAGCTGAGTTAATAGGGTGCCAGTTGAAAACGCAAAGACTCAACCGATAGCGGATATATTTGTTGCCAAGAACAATGTATATAATACTTCTGCAGATTATTGTTTGCAGGGGATAGGTCTGCTTGGGGCCGTTTTGTGTATGGCCACCCTCGTAAAGAGGAGTAAGGCGTCCGGCAATAGATAGAGAGATAGAATACAATTATTGACCCATAATTTGCTTTTATTTTGTCTATGATGTCAATGGACACTGGTTAGAGATTATGAGTTTTCATTAACCGATAAATAACCTAAAACTGAATGTGAATTAAATTTATCCTTTCAAGCTACCTTAGTATATAACTAATAATAAAAGTTATTCGTAATATTTAAGAGTGACTATATTTCAGGTGTGTGTGAATTTGTATTTTGTTTGTGTGTGTTCATTGTTTTCTGTTATGTTGTTCCTATTCGGGCTCTGTCTTGAGTCCCCCCCCCACCCCCACCCATATAAATACATACATACATACATACATACATACATACATACATACATACATACATACATATTTCAGGCACATTCCTCGGGCAGCCTGAAGTCGAGAGGGGTTCTAGGTCGCTGGAAGGTGAAAAGATTACCTGTGGAAATATCTTATACAGTATATTGTGTAAGAGAAAGAATGTGAACAGCGGATATCTCTCGGGCTTAACGCAACACCTCCCGTACAACTGGTAGATCTATGACTATAATAGGCCAGACCAGATGGCTGGAGTAAAATAAGAAAGAAGAGTAATTGGACAGAGGAAGAACAAGCTGAGAAGTGAGAAGTACAGTACCAAGACAGGAATATTGATACGATTATATTCAAAGGCGCTGCACACATACCTGACTCTAGATAACTTTAACCCTCTTACTGTACCTACAATATGTGACGATGTTATGTTTGTATTCTGGTGTCTATTAGATAATTTAACCCTCTTACTGTACCTACAATATGTGACAATGTTATGTTTGTATTCTGGTGTCTATTAGATAATTTAACCCTCTTACTGTACCTACAATATGTGACAATGTTATGTTTGTATTCTGGTGTCTATTAGATAATTTAACCCTTTTACTGGACCTACAATATGTGACAATGTTATGTTTGTATTCTGGTGTCTATTAGATAATTTTACGCAATTTAAGGAGAAGTTTTTAGTTTGCCCCCTAGACCACCATCAAGCTTAATATAAAAACAATAAAAAAGACTTCGAGATATATTTGTACATTATTTGGTAGAATAATGTCTGGGCCAAAGGCCGCGGCCTCCTAAATGTCACAGTTTCACTTTACATTTTGGATGGCATTAGGGTATTCTATGCAGCTTAAGAAGGATCTATAAGAATACAAAAATAAACATTAGCTCATTTAACTCTCCAACTGACCCAGATTCTTCCTATGCTGAATAACATCCTCTAACGCTAGAAAAATATAATTAAAAATCTATATGCAGATAATGAGAGGCTTACAATATACCAACAACACATCGACCAGCAACACTCAGCTACCCTTCTAGTATACAAATAGGGTCTGATATTGCAACACTATTAGTTATATATAGTTTGAGAAAGCTAGAGCACGTTAGTTTATATCGAACACAAACAAATAACAATAAATAGAATGTTTGGGACGACTGGACTTCAGAGGGGTAAAAACTGGGTCGATTAAGGCGGGTGGGAGTTGATATGCAGGGAGGAGTGGAGAAGGAGTTGGGGAGGAGGGAGCGGGGGAGTTGGGGAGGGAGGAGTGGAGAGGAAAGAGAGGTGGGGGAGTTGGGGAGTGAAGATTGGAAAGAGAGGTAGAGGAGCTGGGGAGGAAGGAGTGGGAGTTGTGGAGGGAGGTGGGTGAGTTGGGGAGGGAGGAGTGGAGTGGGCGTCTGAGAGTTGGGGAAGGAAGAGTGGAGAGGGAGGTGGGGGATTAGGGAGGGAAAAGTGGAGTTGGAGGTGGGTGAGTTGCGGAGGGAAGAGTGGAGATGGAGGTGGGGGCGTTGGGGAGGGAGGTGGGGGAGTCGGGGAGGGAAGAGCGGAGGGGGAGGTAGGGAGCTGGGGAGGGTGGAGTGGAGAGGGAGGTGAAAGAGTTGGGGAGAGATGAGTGAAGAGGGAGGTGGGGGAGTTGGGAGGGAGGAGTGGATAGTGGATAGAGAGGTAGGGGAGTTGGAGAGAGAGGTGGGAGATTTTGAGAGGGAGGTATGGGAGTTAATGCAAGGAGTGAAAAGGGGCTTTCGGGAGTTGGGGATGGAGGAGTGGAGAGGGAGGTGGGGGATTGTTGGAGGGACGAGTGGAGAGGGAGTTGGGGGCTTTGAGGAGAGAGGTGTGGAAGTTGGTGAGGGAAGGACGGAGAGGGAGGGAGGGAGGAGTGGAGAGAGAGTTGGGGAAGGATGAATTAGGAGAGAGGAGTGGAGAGAGAGGTGGGGAGGAAGAATGGAGAAATTAAGGCGAAGTTATGTCAGTTGAATTCTATATTTATCCGTATTGAGTAGTATGTGAGACTCGGTAAGCAGTTATATTTGGGTTCTGGGCTTTGATCAATTGTAGGTCACGATCGGGCATGGTGTGTGTTACTCAGTTTCTACTCTGTGTGTGTGTGTGTGTGTGTGTGTGTGTGTGTGTGTGTGTGTGTGTGTGTGTGTGTGTGTGTGTGTGTGTGTGTGTGTGTGTGTGTGTGTGTGTGTGTGTGTGTGTGTGTGTGTGTGTGTGTGTGTGTGTGTGTGTCATCTGGCCTCCACACCAAATACGGGCACTGTTGATTAGCCCAGGCACAAGTTTGGATTTGGGGGTCAAAAATATACACTGAACTCTATTTTCGTGTGTTACCCCCCCAGGCCGGTCCGTTTTCTCCGGGGCTAGGTGGGTCGGGTTGCCTAATTAACCCGTTCGATAATTATACATTAATATTTAACCCCATAAATGGGTTTTGTTGTCTACCTAGATTAACCATTTGAAGATTATGTATGACGCATTTTGACAGTTTGTTCTGGCTATCATTAGACGACTTTAGGCAGTTTCCGAAAGATCTGTGGGAATTGAACCTAATCCCATACAGGGTGCAGGTACAGTCGCGCTAATAAGTGATGTCTCGGCACCAAGTAAATTTTGATCAATAATTGGTATCAGCAATAGTTAGCTTAATTTCTGCATATCGAGTGAAATTTACATACGTGTTCCTACACTTACCCACCCTATTCAACATCTGACAGACATTAATGCATCACACAGCAAGCCAAACCTAATGACTGCTGGGACATGACTTATTAGCGCGACCGTACCTCGGCTAGTATTTTCCAAAGACAAAGAAGGGTAGAGTCGGAGGGCGCACGGTCACGATCTGGCATGGCATATAGGCCTAATATGATCTGTGTGTGGGCCGGTTTTCTGGACTCCCTTCTCCCTCATGCTTAGCCCCCATTAGTTTTCGGATGTTAAGAGGTTTGCCCCATTAGTTAGTCGATTTTAAGACCTTTTACCCCATTTCTTCGTCAATATTTAGACCTTTCGTACTATTTAGATGTCGATTTGTTTCCTGGCGAACGATATTGAGCATGTATTGTTGGAAGAACCGGCCTTCGGCCGGAACTTTTTTCTACTGAAAAAATGTACACATTTCCTTGAAAGGGGGTCAAAGGGGGGGGGGGGGGGGTTATAGCTTGGTGAAGGTCTAGCGAGGAAACTAAAAAATAAATTAATAAATAAATATATAAACCAGAAACCAAGCACTAACCCCCTTAAATCTCCCACACTGATTATAGATAATATTCTGCACGGTGTTGGTATCATAAGTTCCTGTCTAAGTTGCCTTAATCTTCTAGTAAATTATATCTTTGAGTCCTAAATAGTATCGATTAGCTGGATATTAGTAACGTTTTTGTTCACGAGTCTACATTGTTAGAATTAGAGGTTATTTCTTGGTCTATTTGTACAGAGAGATAATTAAAGTGGTCTCTCGCTCTCGCTCTCTCTCCCTCTCTCTTGCTCTCGTTCTTTTTTTCTTGCTTTCTTTCATTTTGTTATTTTTGTTTCTTTCTTTCTTTTATTCTGTATATTTTATTTTATTTTTTATGTTTTTCGCTCACTCTCTTTCTCTCGCTCGCTCTCGCACTCGCTCTCTCTCTCTCTCTCTCTCTCTCTCTCTCTCTCTCTCTCTCTCTCTCTCTCTCTCTCTCTCTCTCAATTGCATTTTAAAGTAGATGACCTAAAATGATAGCGATTTTGCAAACCCATTTTCTTTTCCCCCCATATTACCTTGCCTCTCCATCAGAATATTGGCACACATTTTGGAATCCGCTCAAGTTTGGTTTTTCCCTGCTTCTTTTTCTTCGCGGGGGTGGGGGGGGGGGGGCGTTTATTGGTCGATTTATACATATATTATTTTCTTTTTCTTTAGTTTCCTCCCTAGACCTCCATCAAGCTGAAAAACCCATCCCCAAGATCCCCCTTCCAGATAAATGTGTACATTTTCCAGTAAAACAATGTCCCGGTAGAAGACCGGTACCTCCTAAATTGCAGGCTCCTCAAGGGAAAATGGACAACTAAATGGCACAAAAGTTCTTAATATTGACAAAGAAATGGGTCGAAACTCTTAAAATCGCCAACTAATGGACCGAACGTCTTAAAATCTGCAAACTAATAGAGCTATACATAAGGGAGAAGGGGGGCCAGAAAAATAAACCCCTGCCCCCTTAGCCTCTTAGGAGGGTGGGAAGGAAAAGAGATCAAGGGTGACCTGCTCGCCTTAGTGACTCTATAGTAACAGTGATGGACCAACTTGTATTGGGGAGATTGTAGACACCAATGTTTTTGTTTGTGTCTCACCTAGAGTAATCCAGCTAGCTCTCACAAACACCTCCTCCTCCTCCCATCTATTTCACTACACTAAATAAACCACACCACCTCTCTTTCCAATAGTGTACACCCAAAAAAAAAAAAAAAAAATGGGGTTCTCTCACTCTCTCAACCTTGGTGGAGACGCTTGTTACAGGCAGCTTTGCCTCTTGTCTCCTTTATAATTAGGCCTATAGAACAAAGAAACAGAAAAAAAAAACTCTGCCATTTTGGTGGCACTGGCGTCATTAGCCTCTCGCCATACTCACATATGTCCATACCCATAATAGACGTTCGGCAATACTGTACAGGAGCAATAGTTTAGTCTTGGAATCTATATTCCTCATTATTACAAATAGAATATCACCCTGTAGTTTGTTCATTAAGGCACCAAAATGGAGTCCAAAGCAAAAGGTGGCTGCGTTCTCATATTACAGAAACTCCAGCTCTCCTTATTTAACCCCGCACACCCTCGCTCAAGTCAGATAATTTCTCCATGGACATATTTTTTGGTGAAGGGTCGTGTGCCAGATGGGATGGAAGAGAGTGACCGCGCCCTAGATCAGATCCTTTAGAACACAGGCAGCAGACAACTCTTTTAGAACACAGGCAGCAGACAACTCTTTTAGAACACAGGCAGCAGACAACTCTTTTAGAACACAGGCAGCAGACAACTCTTTTAGAACACAGGCAGCAGACAACTCTTTTAGAACACAGGCAGCAGACAACTCTTTTAGAACACAGGCAGCAGACAAGTCTTTTAGAACACAGGCAGCAGACAACTCTTTTAGAACACAGGCAGCAGACAACTCTTTTAGAACACAGGCAGCAGACAACTCTTTTAGAACACAGGCAGCAGACAACTCTTTTAGAACACAGGCAGCAGACAACTCTTTTAGAACACAGGCAGCAGACAACTCTTTTAGAACACAGGCAGCAGACAACTCTTTTAGAACACAGGCAGCAGACAACTCTTTTAGAACACAGGCAGCAGACAACTCTTTTAGAACACAGGCAGCAGACAACTCTTTTAGAACACAGGCAGCAGACAACTCTTTTAGAACACAGGCAGCAGACAACTCTTTTTCCATTCAGTTTAGGGCCTATATTCACGAGAGCATATTATTAGCTTTGATTGGGTGGTTGTAGGCACCAATCGAGCTCGGCAGTACCCAGGGGAGGCCACATAGTCATATGATAAGGAGTTGCTGGTACTCCTGTTTCATTTGCCTGGCTTCCCTCGCTGTTTGTATTGTGCCTCGCCTACACAGAGTAATCCAGATAGCTCTCACAAACGCCTCCTTCTCCTTCTAGCCTATTCCTTTCACTACACTTAAACACACCACACTTCTTTCCAACACACCTAAATTGCCTCTGACTTACCTTAATGTTGGCTCTCAGTCGCACGTTCAACCTTGGGGTTGCTACAAACAGCTATGCCTTTTGTTTCCTCTATACACTTAAAAAAAAAAAAAAAAAAAAAAAAAAATCCCAGCCACATGAGTACTTTTACTCCGGTGTCTTGGAGTATAATTTATACAGTAAACTAAATTAAAGTCTTCCATCTGTCCATTCACACCTCTATTTAACCCCTTCTGTACCAGTGACGTCTTTTTGACATTGTTCTGGCTGCTATTCCACAATTATATATTGTTCGAAAGGGCCTCCAGCAATTAACAGACTCCGAACCATCTCACTTAACCCTTTTCACTACAACAGATCCTTCTATAACTTCACAAAATCCTCTAAATATACATAGAATAGAATTACAAAGACGTCACCGGTAAAGAAGGGGGTTAATTAAGGGTATTCTGAATCACTAACGTCTTAATCTTAAATACTCAATTAAAAAAACAATATTGATAACCTAAGATTTCTACATAATATATGGCCCCCATTAGCGATAAATAGATTCCTACACCAATCTATCGATAAAAGTGTTCTTGCGACTGTGGTTGACGGAGAAGTTTGGTTGTATTGGTATTTATTGGCTCGTTTTCGTTTATGTATCTATGTATAAGATATTTTTTGTTTCCTCCCAAGACCTCCATCTAGCTTTAAAAAATACCCCCAAGACCCCTCTTCTTGATAAATGTGTATATTTTTCGGTTTCTCCTAAATTACAGGCTTGATATCACTCGGTTGGAAAACTATTGACACCTAAATGGCACGAATGGTCTTAGTATTGACAACGAAATGGGGTGAAGGGTCTTAAAATCGCCAAGCTAATGGGCCGAACGTTTTAAAATCTAATTACTCGAGTAGCTTTATTAATCGCCTCGACATTTAGACGTGTTTCACCCACTAAATAAAACAAATTACTGTTAGCCAGAACAAAATTAAATATTATTGTACTGAATCTTAACCCGAGAGAGTATACGAGCATGAAAACTCCTTCGTAAGCTGATTGAGTTCTTAAAAAAAATGCCGATTGAATATATAATAAAACTAAAAGCAATAACTAAGCCCCCCGGAGGCAACTTAACCCTTGCAGTACCGGTGCCGTCCTTTTAACTCTATTCTGGGTACTATTAGACGATGTTCATCAGCTTATAAAGGCCCTCTAGCAATTAACAGGCTTCGAACTATCTCACTTACGCCTTTTTATTACCACATCTCCTTCCAAAACTGCACACAATCTTCTAAATACAGTATAGCTAGAATATAATATAATAATACGTCATCGGTACAGAAGGGGTTAATACGTAATGTGTAATTGGCCTATCTGTAAATAATACAACTAAAAATACGATTAAAGTAATGACCCAGTGTCTTTTAAATGGCAAAGAATAGTAGATTTTCTTGCCCGTTCAATCTGAAAGGTCCGGCAAATTGTTGGCCGTTTAAGGGATAGCTAGTTACTTTTTCTCCCTCATGTTTAGTCCCATTAACGTCGAGATTTGAAG
>JBAKBP010027979.1:0-29303 GCA_037953745.1 Lithodes maja | reverse complement strand
CTCGGATATTGCCTCCCCAGCCTTTATCTCTTCCCTCATCGCGACCGACGACCTTTTAGTGTCCATCCTTTCTTCTCAACCCGGAATGACACTTAATGGGGACGTAACAGCAGCGATTAACACCTGGAAGGAAAGTACAGGAGTAGAGGAGGAGCCTCAGGGTACCTCCAGGAGCAAGCAGAAAGCGTGGGATACCATCTCGGCGAAGAAAACTCAAGAAAATCTCCTAACCAATGCAGACCAGGTTGCAAAAGCACGCCTCCAGGCAGCCGCCCATTCGGAGAGTGGCTTGTGGTTACACGCCATCCCCATCCCACCTCTTGGAACTCATTTGGATGCTGAAGCGCTCCGGGTTGCCATCGCGCTCAGAGTGGATGCGGCAGTTTGTCACCCACACACTTGCATGTGTGGTGGGGGGATGGATGCTCAAGGTCACCATGCCTTGTCATGTAATTACAACGCAGGCCGCCTGCCAAGACACTCTGCACTAAATGATGTCATAAAACGGGCCCTGCAGAGTGCTAACCGTGCATCAATCCTCGAACCACATGGACTTCACAGAGAAGACGGCAAACGGCCAGATGGGATGACCACTTTCCCTTACAAAAATGGCCGGTGCCTCGTGTGGGATGCCACATGTGTTGACACTTTCTCCACAACCAACATCGCCAGAAACGCCGACGAAGCAGGTGAAGCCGCCCGGATAGCAGAAAATAAAATGCGAGAAAAATATCAAGCCATCGCCAGAAATCATCAGTTCGAGCCCCTGGCATTCGAAACTTCAGGAGTCTTCGGCCCTACCACCCTTAAGATGGTGAATGAAATAGGCCGTAAAATCAGAGAAGTTTCAGGAGAACCCCGGGAAACCCTCTGGCTCAAGCAAAGACTAGGGATGGCTATCCTCCGGGGCAATGCCACCAGCGTCATGAGCTCAGTTCGACTGGACTGGGTCATGCCACTGTGTGAGGCCCGGGCAGGAGTGGTGTATCCGTAGTCTTTCCACAATAGGGTAAAACAAAACATAAACTTTATTTGTATGTAACATGTGTGATGCACATAAATAAAAGGGGATGAACAAAAAAAATTCCCAGGAGTTTGGCAGATGGCTAGCTGCCACATTAAAGGAGGAAGCAATCAACGGTACCGTCGCCCTCAAACTCAAGAATATCGTACTCATTGTACTCATTTATAATATAATTATAACAAATATATATATATATATATATACCGGTATATATATATAAGAGAGAGAGAGAGAGAGATAACACAATTTGTACCATAAAACATTCTGGAACAGTTTAAAGTACGGCAATGTAGGAAAACAAACTAAGCTGAACAATAAACGCACCAAATTACGGCGTATGTACAGTCGCGCTAATAAGTCATGGGTCAGCTGTCATTACGTTTGCTTTGCTCTGTGCTGCATCAATGTCTGTCAGATGATGAATAGGGTGGGAAAGTCAAGGAACATGGTTGCATATCTCACTCAAAAAGAATAAATAATGTGTAAATATTGCTGATACCAATTATGGATCAAAACATAATTAGTGCCGAGACATCACTTATTAGCGCGACTGTACACAAACATATTGTCTAACTAGTGATGGGAACATATATGTACTATTTTGTGCTGGCATAGGGTTTTGACAGAAAATAAACTCCTTTCATGAGTTTTACTCTTACAACACGATGGCATCGTTTTAAATATTTTCTGAATATCAAATTGCAATTTTACTTATGTAGCTTTAACTAAGACCTCTAAGAATCAGAATGGTTAAACCTTTAACTCCCACATGTTCTTCCTAAGCTGACAGGAAACACTTATTGATGCAGGATAACAAACGAGGCATTACCGTACGAAATTAGTTAATTCCGATGCCTCCACAACATAGAGGGATAGAATTATCGTGGGCATTCACCATTGGTTAGTTAGGTAATTGAAAACCTAAGCTGGGATTTTGCGAAATATATCAAGTATACGACTAGGTTAACCCTTTTAGACCTATGGCATTATTTTGCACCACAATCTGGCTATCTAGGTTTTTGAAGGACATATGGAAGTCAATAATTTTACCTGGACGATTTCCAGATGTCCGTCCGAAGCTATATAAAATCGTCTAATGTTAGCCCCCCAAATGGAAAGGGTTAACAACACCCTTAACCGCTTCACCATGTAGACATCATGTGCAAAATATAAACGGTAACATCAGTTTATTTGTATTCCGCTAACGAAAGTCCTATAAACATATAAGTAAAAATTGTATCAACCTTTTCTATATATGATGACACTTTCCTTCCTTGTGTGTTTTGCTACCAGTAGAAGATTGTACTCAGCCTATTGATTTGTAGAGAGTTTTACAGCCGACTAAAAATGTCTAATTTTTGCCCGATACTAAAATACAAGAAACATTGTCATATGGAGGAGTATACTGAACAATTTGACTAATCCCTTGATTGTTACAGGTACCTTCCTAAAGTGAATACAATCGTTTAATGGTAGCCAGACTATAATAAACAAATGCGGTATCGCACTGGAGGGTATAACAGCGGCATCAGAGCGGGTAACGACAACATTAACAGTGTACAGACCATCACACACAACATTAACAGAGACATTAACAATGTACAGACCATCACACACTAACATTAACAGGATTTGGATATTCGGAAGTGAGAGTGCGAGAGGAGGTTCACTATGAGATTTGGAAGGAAGCATGTATGTGAGAAGTAGGTTGTGTACAGACAATATATAAATGTATAGAATACACACAATTGTACAGTAAGTGAAGAAGGTTACAAGAAAGTAATGATAACTAGCAATAATGATCTGATTATGGGAAAATACAAATAACTACATCAGAGAATGCAATCTCAGACTAATATAGAATATACTAGAGCAAATATGGTTATTGGTGAGTTCTACTTACAGTATTTCATATTTAACTACAACCAAACACAAAGGCAAGTTATACAATAGGTACAGAACAACACTTGTAGTCATACAAAATTAGATGTAAGGTCACACAAAAATTATAAGAACAACATATACAGTCGAAACAGAAATATAAACAATTCGCAAGTCTAGTTAAGGAATAAGCTTTTACTTGAGTTATAGGTAAAAGGGCGTGCATGCTTTTAAACGCGTGCTCCAAAATAAAAGATGAACACGTGCGTGGTTATATTATGCAATTATTTAATTACACAAAAATACACGTACATTTATTTAGGTCATAACAATGTAAATGGCGAAAACGTGTTTTAATTATTACCTTGATATTCAAATTGAGCATTAACAAAGTTAGTCTTTAATTTAATCACGAGTTCACGTTTTCTCTTTAAGTTTTGACTATAGTTTTTAGATCAATATATATATATATATATATATATATATATACTGTATATGTATATATATATATATATATATATATATATATATATATATATATATATATATATATACTGTATATTATATATAAGGAACATTTACTACACGGGAATCACTAACATAAAAGTGTGCACGATCGGGTGTTCAGTGTCTTCGATATTTAATATTTACTACTTCATGTCTGAAATTACGTGAGGCGGGAATGCTCTATCATAAAATTAGGACAATTAAATAGTGAAACACAAGATATGAAATGTGTGTTTTGATATCCCTGAAGGGTGAGTGGACTGGAAGGGACTCAAATAATTAGAGACACACTAGTATTATTATAATTTAGTGATTTATTTGGCGTCCGAGGAGGACTCAATGATTTTTCTTTAACTTGGCGTACTGGTCTCTTGTTTCGACTCTCGTCTGTCTTGGGCATCTAGTTAGGTCTGGACTTTCTTGGGGTGCAACTTGCACATTCGTTATTCGGCTCGGGAAGTCTAGCTTTCGGACCACTAGCTGTGCAAGGTTTCGGACCACATGAAAGTGAATGCGTAGAGGTGAGTTT
Source organism: Lithodes maja (assembly GCA_037953745.1). Lineage (NCBI taxonomy): Eukaryota > Metazoa > Arthropoda > Malacostraca > Decapoda > Lithodidae > Lithodes > Lithodes maja. The sequence continues at coordinate 25,362 of JBAKBP010027979.1, read as the reverse complement.
TGGCTTCTTTTGCTCTAGTCGATGACCTAGAGGGTAAGCATCGAGCCTTACTGTTACGCCAGTTTGCACTTGTGTTGATGTTGTACACAACGAGCCAGTCTTGGGACCAGACTTGCTGCTATCGAACTTAGCAGGTTGACCAGAGCACTGTATATGTTCAGTCTTCAGACCTGAGGTGCTAGTCTCATACCTAGTACGTTTATCATTAACACTTGGTACTACAGTCTTGGATGCCTAGTATCGAACCTAGTTTTCTCAGTATCGTAGCTACGATTGTTCCAGTCTTCGGACATGGAGGTGCTAGTATCGAGCCTAGCTGAATTACAGGTTAAGTGACATAGTCTGTCCTAGCTCTGTGTATGCTGGTTCTTATCAAGTGCGAGCTAGAAGGGCATGATCTAATGTTGTTATTGTCCACAAGGCTACCTACGACATTATTGAAGAGTGTGCAGGTCCTCTCTCATTGGGCTTATTAAACAAAATAAAATACTAGTAGCAAACTAACAATGAAATGTGTTCCCACTGGTTAACGTCACAGATTCGTTGACCAATTGGAGCCGAGATGCGCAGATAAAGCAAAATTTGGTTCAGAGAAAATTGTAAATGGCAAAAACGTGTTTTAATTAATATTGCATATTTAAATAATGAATGTAAAAGTGTAAAAGGAAGTGATATATATACTTTCCTATGGTTGTATGTACTGAATGATTTACAGTTTTTAAATCGACCATTTAGTGAAACATTTAACGTATGTTAGGAATATTTGAATAATATCTAAATGTACAGTACAACTTTCTTAAATTAACTCAAAATTCACTAAACTTATATATCTTTAGGAAATCTTTAACCCTTCCCGCCCGGGCAGCATTTTAAAATGACACCGCGGCAGATGGGAGAGGAGCCCGGGTGTCATTTAAAAATCTGTAAGCTTGAAAGCCTATTAAGCGTGTTTTGAAAGCTGTGCATCCGACGCATGTAAACAAAGCCTGTCTATGCGACACCGCACCTCCGAAAACAAGAAGAAGAGTCGGAGCTTGTTATTGTGTTGTCTGCTAGAACAGATTTAGTGTTGAAAAGTGTCTGATATTGCTAACATCGCATCGAATCTCTCTCCACGGAAATCGTCATCACAACTGAACCAGTTGACCTAGAGAGCTCTACTTAACGCCAGTCTACAGATACGAAACAGCACTACATTTAAAGATGTGTGCAAATTCTCTAGCCATTAAAATAACAAAGATACGGCTAGCCTATTACAATGTTTTACAGCCATATCCCCCGGGATCACAGTGCTGTCATTTAGATAGGCTGCCCGGGCAGGAAGGGTTAAACATCATTGTTACTTCCGCTGTGGAATGGCAGTCAGGTGTGAGTTGTTACCTGGGGGTAATTATTTCAGCCAGTCAGCAACTTATAGGTAGGGTTAACATTGTAGCATGAAATGTATCTTCTAAGGAGTGTATAGGTCTCTATTCCATCCAAATTATATGAAAGACCACCGCTGAAACACCATATTATCTCTTGTTGACATTATATTATACCACACATTACCATATAATTGTAGGTAGTGAGCAATATGACACCTGTAAGTGTGAGTGTCGATGTATAGATCGAGTATAAAGGTGGGAAGCAATCATCATGACCAACACCTTGTTGTTGTTTGATGCTGATCTACCATACTGTGTTCCCGCCGCTCTTGCTTGCAGGTATATAATAATTTCAAATCCTCTTTCCACTTTCTGATGGGTTGTTGCTTCACCTGTTCTATAGCTTTGCCGGCAACTTTATGCAGTTGCTTGGTCCTTTCAGTTGGGTGTCTTTTTTGCATTGTAGCCATTCTTTACATTTTTTTGTTTTTGTTTTTTATTCTGCTGCAACTCTGCAGTTGAAGCCAAACCATGGCCTTTATCTCGCTATCTCACTCTCTCTCTCTCTCTCTCTCTCTCTCTCTCTCTCTACAGCATCACCGATTCAGATTGATAATTCTGATGTTCTAAGCTATATCATCATTACAGAAAGAGAAGTATTGAAATGGTTAGATAAACTCAAGGTAAATAAATCGCCCGGACCTGAGTTCGAAAGGAAGCTAAAGATGAGCTCTCCAAACCACTGACATTGCTATTCAATAAATCCTTGCAGTCTAGAACTATGCCTGATCAGCGGAAGCTTGCCAACGTAACACCAATATTAAAAACAAGGCAGCAAATCCCAACCCAGTAACTATCGTCCAATTAGCTTGACCTCAATTGTATGTAAAATGCTAGAAACACTCATAAGAGACAGTCTCGTAAATCACTTAGAGGAAAATAATATACTTAAAGATACTAAACACGGTTTTCGTAACAAATGTTCCTGCTTAACAAACCTCTTGGGCTTCTTCCACGATATCCTCAACCACTATGATGAGAGTAAAGCTGTAGATATTATATACCTTGATTTTCAAAAGGCCTTTGACAAAGTTCCCTACAAACGTTTACTCCTAAAACTAAAAGCGAATGTAATACAAGATGGTGTGTTGACATGGATAGAAAATTGGCTCAGCGACAGAAAGCAAAGAGTAGTCATAAACGGTAAGGCATCTAAATGGACCAATGTAAGTAGCGGGGAACCCCAGGGATCGGTACTAGGACCAATTTTCTTTCTAATTTACATCAACGACATATATGAGGGTCTCACCTGTACAATCTCAAAATTTGCTGACTACAAAAATTGCAAATAGCGTACTATCACAAGAACAAGTTGACAATATGCAACACAATCTAGATTAGTTGTCATGTTGGGCCCAAACTTGGCAAATGAGTTCCAATGCAGATAAATGTAAAGTACTACATATCGGATACCGAAATGAGAAAGCAAACTATTCGATGAATGGCACTTAGCTTAAGAGTGTAGACAGAGAAACCGATCAGGGAGTAACAATATCAAGTAACCTAAAACCGAGTCAACAATGTTCAGAAGTTGGTAAGAAGGCAAACAAAATAATTGGCTTTATAGGCAGGTCATTTGAGCATAAATCCAAAGAAGTTATCCTAACTCTTTACAATTCCGTAGTCAGCCCTCTGCTGGAATACTGCGTTCAATCCTGGTGCCCTTTTTACCAAAAAGATATAGACAAGCTAGAACGAGTTCAACATAGAGTTACCAAAATGAAACCTAGCCTAAAGAACAAACCATACGAGGAGGAGCGTCATAAAGAATTAAATATATTTTGGTTAACCCAGCGCAGATTAAGAGGCGACTTAATTCAGGTGTTCAAAATCATCAAAGGCATCGTCAATGTGAACTGCAGTAAGTACATCACTATCGACCATTCTAATTACACACGGGGAAACGGTTGCAAAATTATTGGTAAAACTTTTAACTCACACGGATCTAAGAATTTCTTCAATCGAGTTGTCAACTTGTGGAATGGGCTTCTCCGAGACGTTATAGACTGCAGCACCGTTGATTCTTTTAAACTTCGCCAAGACAAATATTTTGCCTCAAACCCGCGACTGACTCTGTTTGTAAATGAATAACTATATTTTATTCCCCCCTCAGATTCATCAAGGATTATTGCGTCCGGTATACATATTACTAAGACGTTACTCTCTGTTTCCCAGATATACGAAAGATCTCTTATAGTGTTATGTTACTAACCCATCTGTCCCCTACTAACTTCCTAATCATGCTACGGACATTAGTTCCAGGGCAGTAGTTCCCTTCCCAATTTTCCCTTACCCACTATAAACCACTGTTCGGACACTTGATCCTCAGTGTTTTGGAGGACAAGCAGCCTAGAGGGGGTCACTAGACCTGCTGTTGCTTGATTTACTTTGTACTCCTTTGTACTCTCTCTCTCTCTCTCTCTGGGGCCAACACCCAAGTTAGAGCTGGAACTAAAATAGAGCGATAAGCGCATCAGAGCAGTGAGAGAGAGAAGGGGAAGTGGGAGGGTGGGACTTAGGTCACGACAGACATTCAGTAGAAACTGTACGTTAAAGAGAGATAGAGAGATAGATTACTGTTGAATTAGCAGATAATGTGCGTGAGAAGCAGCTGAGAGAGGAGCAGATTAGAGAGTAGTGTAGAATTGTACACTGAATGGAAAGATACAATACTTGGATGGGACACCCATTAAAGTAGAAAGTAGAAATGTTGAATGCAACGTGAGGAGCAATTAAACATGAAACAGAGGAGAGTAGGAAAGAGTTTAGCGCTGAACGTTAAGAAAAAGTGTTGAGAGTGAAGCAATGAAGAAGAGAAGAGAGAAGAGTTAAGACAAATTGTATAGCGGAGAATTGTACAGGGTATGGATGTAGTATGCGAACATATCGCAGGCTTTATTTACAACACCATTTTGTTTGGACAAAGCGTCGGCCAGATGGAGTTAAAGAGGGTGTAGGGGTTGATTTTGGTTGTTTAGAGGTTGAAGTTGGGGGTTTGGGGAGGGTGTATGATTTGGATGGCAAAAAAAGTTTAGTTGTATTGTTTAACCCCTTATTGGCAGCGCTCGACTTAAGTTGTGCACCAATTTGCAGCAAGTTAGGAGCATTATTAAGGCTTTTAAAAGGTTAAAATCGAGTGCAAATGACCGGGAGCACAGCGGGCCAGACAGCCGACTCCCAGGGCCTACCGCCGCCCATTAACTCATGTTCCCTCTGTTCTCGATAGGCCGGCAGTGTAGCCAGTAGTGAGCATAGCTGGGAAAAATATACCGCTATACGCTAAACTCCCATGTTCGTGGCACCACTGCAAGAGAACCACGAGTGCTACGTAGCTCGTTCTGGTCTCATTTTGAAGCTTTTAGCGCCTAGTTTTTTGCTGAATACATTTCTTTTCATGCAGATACTTGATTGATCATTCAGGAGGACCTGAATATGCCCAAATGAGCCCAAAACACCCCGCTAGACAAGAGTTAAAGATGGAGAGGGTGAACTTATATTATAAGTGGACGGTTGGTGAGTGATTTTAGGTTGAGTTATTGGGGTTGGCAAGATAGTGGTAGAGGTAGGGGCATAGGTTTGTATGATTGGTTTTAGTAGGCGTGAGGGAAGACTTTTTTAGGTAGAGTCGGTGGTGAATCAGTAGAGGGAATAAGTGAAAGGGAAGGGGAAGTAGATTGGGTAGTTGGTGAAGTGGAAAGCATAGGAAGGTCAACTTCGGATGAGTCGGAAGGGGGGGGGGGCGCAAAGAAGATTTGGATGAGTATTAGTGGCAAGTGTGGGCGGGGCTGAGATGTAGCGAAGGGGGGGGGGGGGTGAGTATTAGGGGATTGAGGTGGTGTGACGTAGAGGGAGGAGGGGGAGGCCAAATAGTGGGACAGTTATTAATACTTGGAATAGGTGTCTTTGGCAGAATGGGAAGGGGGGTGATGGGGGGAATTTGGGGAGGGGCAATGCCTCTGTGGGACAAAGATTTTGATTATTATTCACAGGGCATGCGGTATCATTATCTGGGTCAGCTAGCATGGTTACATTCTCATCAATCGGTTGGAACCGGCGTACATATCGATTACGGTATGTGCGTGACTCTCCGTGGTAATTGACGGTGACCTGGTAACAATTTGTCACTGAGGATTTCAAATGGGCCTTTATATCTTGGCCTGAGTTTAGAGGGTACAGGAAAGTGGGCTACCATAACTAGATCGCCTATATGGTGGGGGCTGACTTTGGGTGTTTCGTCAGGCTGAAGATCTTGTAAGTACTGTAGTTGTTGTAGTCTGTTTTTCAAGTGAACTAGGGATTGATCGAAGTTGGACGAAGGCTCGTATGGGGCAGACAGGTGGCGTAGGGGAAGGAGAAGGTGGGGTACTCCAAAGACTCGTTCATGTGGGGAAATTCTGTTTTGTCGAGGGCAAGTATTGATTCCCCATTGTACTACTTTGACTTGACTGGGCCAGTCGGTGGTGTTCATCTGTTCCAACCGGGTCATTATTTGATTAGCAATAGTACGGTGGCTGCTTTCGCAGATAGAATTTCCTTGCGGCCAATAAGGAGAGGAATGACTGATCTTGAATCTGAACATTTGTGATATTTGTGTCGAGATGTGTCCAGTGAACTTAGGGGCATTATCAGAGTGAATAGCTTCAGGTAGACCAAAATACGGAAATATGTGTTGTATCATGGCCTCGGCTACTGAAAAAGCAGTGTGGTCTTCTGCTGGACAGGCTATGACATAATTAGAGTAGGTATCTACAAAGGTGATGATGTATTTAAAACCTTTGACACCTTCCATTGGTCCCATGATGTCAACGGCCAGTAATTGCCATGGTTTTGATGCTACTAGTTTGCCTGAAGGCCCTGGGGTGCGTGTTCGATCTTTACCAAGGGCACACGCTCGGCATGCTTCAGTGACTTTCCTGGCGGTGATGTAGGTTGAAGGTGTCCAGTAAAATTGCTGAAAAGTCGAGGCTAATTTTCTTTGAGCTAGGTGAATGCCATTATGTGAATGTAGGGATTGCATTGTTGGTAGGGCGGCGCTAGGGCTGATGACAATTCTACCGTCAGGAGTGTAGAGATTATCTCCTCTTCTTTGGAGTTGTGAGAAGAGATTTCGAGGCATCTACTCAGGTTTTTGTTGCTGTTGAAATTGTTGCAGGAGGTGTTATTGGTCTTGATCCGTAGAATCTTGATGGTGAATGGCTAAAATGACGGTAGGTTCAATTTCGGTGGTTGCGGTGGTGGCTTTTGAATTTAGAGGGAGCCTGGAAAGAGCATTAGCATTTGTGTGTAATTTTCCAGGTCTGTAAGCTGTTTCGAAGTTGAACTCTTCGAGAGACTCTCGCCATCTGACTGTTAAGGCGTTTTATGTGTCTGACTTCCAGAGCCATTGGAGGGCGTGGTGATCTGTGATTATAGTTACTTTGACTCCGGCTAAATATGCTTTAACCCTTCTTTAGCGGCGCGCAACATAAGTCGAGTTAAATAAAGCTGGACTATGTGGCGGTGCTCGACATATATCGTGTGGCAATTTCAGCACGTAATGTTGCTGAGAGAGAGAGACAAGTGGTGGCAGGAGAGTAGCGAGCGTATGACTGCTCCAGACAACCGCGGCGAACATACTGACACGAATCCCACCTCCTCCCTCCCTCTCTCACTCGCTATATATGGAATTATATGGGGAAATTGCCTAATTACATGCTTTTTGCACTCGCGTTGCACGGTTTTTGCAAGAAAACTAGCCATCATAAAAGGATCGTTATGGTGTCATTCGAAAGCTCTGTTTATGCCCTTTCAGGGATAGTTACTTGTTTTACGTTCTGGGTCTTATTTAGGCATGAAAATGATCACGTAAACAGCCCTATTTTGGCTAAAAACACCCCGCTGGGCGGTACATATAAATAAACCGCATAGGCCGCTCGTAAGGTGTTAAAGTATTGAAGGGCGCAATTTTTTCCTAAATATTCTCTTTTTTGTGACTGGATAGTTAGTTTCTGCTTGGTTTAGTGTTCTGCTGGCACATGCAATAGTGTGTTCGCGTCCGTCTCTGGTTTGGCCGAGAACTTCTCCAATACCGAATTGTGACACATCCGTGTAAGACGGAAAGGCTTGGTGTAGTCGGGAAATGAAACGACTGATGCAGCTATGAGTAGATCCTTAAGGGAGTTGAAAGCTTGAATGCATTGAGTTGTCCACAGGAATGGTTCTTCTTTAATAGTTAAATCATGAATTGGCTTGGCAATGGTGGCAAAGTTTTTTTACAAAGCGACGATAGTAGGAGGCTTATCTTAAAAATGCTCTGACTCCTTTGACGTTGGTAGGGGGGGTTATGGAACTTATTGGTTTGAGTTTTTTCAGGATCTGGGGAGATTACTTCCTCGGGGACTAGGTGACTAAGGAAATGCACTTCTTTCTGGGCTAGGGTGCACTTGGAGGGCCTTAGTTTTAACTTGGCCTCTTGGATCCGTTGGAAGACTTGGCGAAGGCATTGTATGTGTTTGGCCCAAGTTTTACCAAAAACAATTATATCATCTAGGTATGCTAAACATGTTTCCCAGGTTAACCCTTGCTACACAGATTTCATGAGTCGGGAGAAGGTGGCAGGACCGTTGCAGAGGTCAAAAGGCAGTACGGTAAACTCATAATTATAGTCTCCCTTGACTGGTAGCAAAAGCCGTTTTCTGTTGGTGCTCCGGAAGTACAGACACTTGCCAATATCCAGCTTGAAGATCAAGAGTGGTGAACCATTTTGCGCCAAGTAAAGAGTCTAAGGAATCGTCAATGCGAGGTAGTGGGGTCGCGTCTTTGATAGTTACATCATTCAATTGACCATAATCAATACAAAATCCAGTAGAGCCGTGTTTTTTCTGACTATTACTACGGGGGAAGACCAAGGACTGGTAGATGGTTTAATTACTCCAGTTTCTAGCATTTCTTTTAATAGAGTTTCTTCCTCTTGTCTCTGGATAGGGTTTTTTCTGCGAATAGGTTGTCGAATGGGCTGTCCTACGGTATAAATTGAGTGGTGAAGCAAGTTGATTTTTCCTACGTCTCGGCTGGATGTGGCAAAGATATCTTGAAAGGAACTCATTAAGTCTCGTAGGTCAAGTTGTTGTTGAGAAGTTAAGTGTGATGGAATGTCAGGATATTTAAGAAGAGGGGAAGTTTCTTGATCATTAGGCAAGGATAGTTCCTCTTCATGGTTTTCTAGCTCTCCAATAGCTAATCCTTTTGGCAAAGTAAGATGTTGATCAGAAATATTTGCAACTTTGATGCCGTTAAGTTGATGAGGGATGATGGCTGGAGCGGTCAGGCAATTTCTATCGAAAGGGCTTTGGAGGTTCGGGGTGATGATGAGGTCACCAGGTAAAGTTAGTAGAATAGGGATCCACTGTTCGTGGGGAGGGGGTAGCATTACAGATTTTGAAATGACAGCTTAAGTTGTTTTGATGGTACGGATGGCTTGTTTGGGGTTACTTTCATGCTTGATTGCTGGAGTTACGTCTTTTGTTAGGTTACTTCTCGGGCTGATGGATGATTATACGTTAGATTTTTTTTTTTTTTTTTTTTTTTGGGTTGGAGGGACAACTTCATGACTCTTTGGTTACAGTCAATGGTCGCATGAAGGGAAGTGAGTAGGTCAAAACCTAAGTATCCATCGTACTTGGTTTCTTCGGATGGGAATATCATATAAGAATGATGTTCTCAGTGATCATGAATGGGGGTGCTAACATAAAGGGGAGCAGTTTCATCACAATTTGGAATGATGCCATCATTTGCTTCAATTAAGATTATGGTGGAGGGTTGAAGAGGGCCAAAAGAAGTTTGGTTTTGTTGAAAGAAGGAGGAGAATAGACAGGAACAGGAAGCTCCTGCGTCGATGAGGAGTCTAGCTTTTACCCCTTTTATGGTGAGGTGACTGGAAATGGGGGGTTTGTCTGTGCTTGTCCCATCACGAGCCCCCGCCAATTTGACGATTGGTTGGCGGGGGGCGGACTACAAATCCAGGTTATCTTGTAGTTCTGTCTTTTCTTCTACTATCTCAATTTCTTCTGGTACTTCTTCTTCTTGGTTATCTTCTATCCCTGCGGTCCCGTCTTTATTGGTTGTTGCTACACGTTGGGGCTTAACCCAATGAATCTGACCACAGAATTGAGGGAGTTTGGGTCGACGCTATATTAATTCTCCAATTGATTTCTTCAGAGAAACCAGACATCTGGGATTGCAGGGTTTCCAGTCGGAGGGTCGGACTCTTGCCCATTCCTCCATTTTGTCTGCTGGACGGATCGATAAAGTATTTGCAGAAGATATTGAAGAAGGTTGAGGTTGAGTAGTAGCTCGGCTTATTACGGTCTTATCACTTTCCTGTGTCTTTCTCAAGGCCAAAATACACCGAATTAATGGCCTCGTCATAACCCTTGGGTTCTGAAATTGAGAATAATAACCACTGAAGTGGTTAATATTCTCAGCAGCGCATTAAACACACTTTCCTTTCTTTTGACAGCAGTATCAGTGAGGAATGCTGTCACTACCAGTTAATTCAACTGATTGATAGTGTGATCTAAGTTTCCTGTAAACTTCACACTATGAAACTGCTGATTTGCGATTATCTTCCCGAGAGAAGGGTTAATGGCTGCCTTGGTATAGTTTTCGAATTGAGCCCAGATCAATTGTGGAGTATCACGCACATAACCCGACACGAGGGACATATGCCTGCCTAACTTCATTACTACAATATGAATTTTAGAATTATCATCGTCCTTAAATACAATGTCAAGGACTGGTTTCATAACTTAAAGATACGTAGTGATATCGTGATATTCTTGCTTAAAAGATATAATTTCGAGCAATTTACCAACCATGATGACTTGTGGTATTGGGTAGACTGAGTACATTTATAAAACAAAGTCGTTATGCCGTGTTGAGACACCCCTGCCGCCAGTGTTATAATGTAGCACGCTTTATAATAATTTGTTGTTTCCACCATAGGAAAGTTCAGAACTGTTGTGACGCATGTCGAGTATGAGCATGCTGTACAGAACGCCCAGTCAGGCCCCACTCTCGCTAGGATCGTCAGGGCAGGAACTTTGGCTGTAGTCTGTGTAGAGTTTCCTAACTTAGTTTATGTGAGCCGTTGTACTATAAGTATTATAAATATGTATTTTGTTTTCATCTGAGTCAACGAGTTCTATTTTATATCATTAGTTATAAGTATTGTGTGTGGGACTTATATGTAATGATGAGAGGAGAGAGAGAGAGATATTACGTAACGGGGAACAGTGAGTGCGCCACGCTGCAGGTAGGCCTAATTCCCTCCTCCCTCCTCCTTCTAAGCGCGTGGGAAATCCTTTGTCGATCCCAGATTGAGAGAGAATATTACGTAATGATTGCTAGTGGGCGGTCCTTAAGTAGTTTGAGATATGCCGCTAGAGGGCCGAGTATAAAAAGAGAGGTTCTTGCCACCATTCTTCAGAACTCATCAGGCAGAGCGACTTCTCATATCCCTTGCAACTATCCATATTCTTCCGACTGATGTGAACTTTCTCTACTCTCTGAACAGCCTATCTTCTTCTCTTCTCGTCCCTTGTTAACCAATGACCCCTTTGGTGCAGATTTAGTCAGCCAAAGTATTATCGCTTGAGTTCTCACGAGATAAGTGCCTGTTAGATAGCCTATTTTTGGAAGGGTTAACTAGAATAGGATTGATTGATGTTTGTTGCACTCGTATATGCATTTCCCTGTGTGCGATTATTCATGTTCCTGTTTTCTGCTGGTTTAGGCAATGCTAGACTGGGATAGGGTTTCTGAGTTGTGATTTCCTATGAGTACTAGGTTGCGGTTGAACCAGTACAATTGCAACGGAGACGTGGAACGCCTAGGTGGTCTTTCTGACTGTGTACCGTGGGAGTTTAGCACTGTGTTGCGAGTGAGGGCTTTTGCCTCGGCCACCCAACACTGTGCTATCTCATTTGCTTGACTTTGAGAGGATCGCCAGGAGAGAACCAGATACTAGTGATCTGGATCTCTCAAGAGAGCATCCCGTCAATTAACGTAATTTGGCCGCACAGTCTTAAGGACCTCGCTAGGCTACGAGCCGCTTGCTCAGCCATTGTCTCTTAACCTTATGTATCCCAGCTAGACTTTGCTCGACCAGCAGATACAGCATAGTATTGAAGCTTCTCCTTATGTATATTATTGTTTCTGCACTATTGATTTCATGTGTGGCACGCTTAGCTACTTCAGAGATTAGTGGCCCACGAGCACAATCTTAGTAGGCTATTGCCAGTGCATTGTCGGAGTACTTCTTCTTAATGTTTGCCATATCCTATTGCTTATTCTTATAATTCTTCTTATGTCAATTTAAAGCCTTTAATTACCAGTGAGTTATTCATTAAATTGCTGTTCAAAATCCGATACTTACTTCTTATGAGTATTCGAGAAGCATCTAACTTATCAGAAGATTCCTTGCTTGATGCTCGAGGACTATTGTTTAACGTAACGTAATAGTGCCGATCCGAAGTAGAGGGTGGAGGACTTCTTAAGTTCTTAGTTCAAGGGTGGATTACTTCGGCTTCGGCCAACACTATTCTTTAGTGTTGTAGTACTTTCTTCTTTGTTTGATTGTTGACCAGACTAGATAACTCCCGTCTTGTTATTAGTCTGTTGTGTGAAACGCTAGTACCGAGTTCTTGTATACCCCGTTATAGCAGATAGAACTCTGGAGGGTAGTGGCGTTTTTTGTTCGGCTGGCAGTACTCTGGGGTTGGGATCGTGTGTTTCCGTTGTGGCAGCGAGCCATACTCGAGTCCTGTGTAAGAGCCCTAGTGTACCCGAGTGCCCGGTCATAACAAATGGCGACCTTGCTTAGGATTTTGTGAACAGTATAATTTTTTGCAGAGTTGTACAACATTTGTTTGTTCGTACTTTAGCGTACATATTGAAGAATATTTTTTTTTTGTAAGGCAATTAGGAGAGCATTTAAGAGACTCCAGTTAATTTAGTAATTAGTGCTTACATAAGGGAGTTTAACACTGTTGTCTCGAGAATTTTTTGTGAACTTCAGTATGTCGTGCCCTAGTATTGACGAGGAGCGAGTGATGCCAGTTGAAGAGGTGCCGTTAGTAATCAGTGAGGAGGATGCTAGAGTTTTTGTGAGTAAGCGGTACCACGTGACGGAGGAGAGGTTGACTGGGGTGAATATTTATGGCTTGCACCTGATAGCCAAGGTTTTGGGTCTATCCAATGTAGGAGGGATGTCCAAGGGGGAGCTGATTTCCTGGGTGTTGCGTGGGCGACATGGGGTTTCGGAGGAGAGGGCGTTTGGGGGGGTTCCTCCCCAGATCCCCTCTCACTCGACTCCCACAGTGCCGTCCACTCAAGTACCGGAGGTTAGCACCCTCCCACAGAGGGATGAGAATTGGAAGATTGGAGTGCCCTCGGGCGGTGCGTATGGTGGTTCCCCAGTTTTTGCCCCCCCTCCTTCAGTAGTGGCAGCTCCCTCTTCCTGCCTGTCTCCAGATATGATATTTAGACTTGAGCTTGCTAAAATTGAGGCTGAGTCTAGGAAGCAGGAGATTGAGGTTGAGGCTAGGAAGCATGAGATTGAGGCTGAGTCTAGAAGGCAGGAGAATGAGACGAGGAGGCACGAGGCTGAGCTTAGGTACGACTCAGAGAAATATTGTGCTCAAATAGATTTAGATAAGACTCGTGCAGAGTCGACAGGGATTCGGATGGGCCGTGAGGGCCAAGTAAGAGAACAGTCCTTGTCCCACTTAGTCAAATTGGTGCCGGCATTTAGTGAAACTGAAGTCACAGAATTTTTTAATCGTTTTGAGAAGAAGTGTAGGGAGCATAATTGGCCTGAAGAGAAGTGGGCAGCTCTGGTCTCCTCAAGACTTACGGGTAAGGGTCTGAAGGCTTATGATGCACTGCCTTTAGAGTCTTGCATTGACTACCCAGAATTGAAGAGAGCTGTCCTACGGGCATACGAGTTGCAACCAGAAACATATCGATTGAAGTTTCGGGGTGTTACAAAGACTAGGGAGGCGACCTTTCTTGAACATGCCCGGGACTTAAAAGATGCACTTGCTAACTGGACACGTTCTGAGAAAGCTGAGACGGCCGAACAGTTGACTGAGCTGTTTCTGCTCGAGCAGTTTTATAAGTGTACTGGTGCAGATATGACTTTAACTATTAAAGAAAAGAACCCTAAAACTCTACAGGAGGCAGCTGAGATGGCTGACCTCCGGCTATCACTAATTCGTGGGTGCGGGTCTGCCCAGCGTAGTGAGGCAGGTAACAAGGGGCGTGATGCCCCACCCCCCCGAGTTAGTGATATACTTTATGCAAACAAGTACAAGAGCTATGATACCAAGACTGACCACAAGACTAGCACCGTCCCATTTAAGAAGGGGCCGGGCCCTTCCCAGTACCAAGGGAAGCCCAGAGGGGAGTTGGAGTGTTATCATTGTCATGAAAAGGGGCACTTTGCAAGAGTCTGTCCTAGCAAACCACCTACAGCAGCTGTGTCTTTGGCCTGCAACATTGGTGTGTCTCCGAAGTCTTCTGAGTTTGCCCGGGGCAGTTCGTCAGAGGCTGAGGCACAGCCAATGCAGAAGCACCTGGGAGGCTCGAACCCTGCTCAGGATGTTTTTTGCGACCATAGAGGACGGGGTTGCGTGATGTGGGCGGGGCGCAAGCATGGAGTAGAGGTCTTGCGTGATACAGGTGCTTCCCAGACTCTGATGAATAACTTGACTGGCTACCCTATAAATGCGGCTCGGGTGGTAGTGGTGCAGGGTATTAATGCAACTCGGTCATACCCGCTGGTGCGGTTGGAGTTGGAGGTGGATGGTGTGACACGTGAATTGGATGTCGGGATTGTGGAGAAACTGCCAGTGGAGGGCGTCGACCTTCTTCTCGGCAACGACTTTGCAATGCCCGCTTCTGAGGTTCTACCCTTAGTCGTTGCCGAGAGGACGGCCGACGTGAGTAGGGAAGAGCAAGAGTGTGTCGAGCGGTGCCAGGCAGAACCCATGGCGTGTGCTGTCACCCGAGCTCGGGCAGCTAAAGTGTCACAGCCTAGTCCTCCGTCTTCAGACCAGCAGAGGAACGATCAACAGGAGGAGGCTAAAGCTGGAGTTGGTTTTAAGAGTTTTGACTCGGCGGCTCTCCTGGGTGATTCAGTATTGGCCCCTATGTTAGAGTCTGGAGAGGCCCCAGGACCTGTCACAGCTAGTGAGGAGGTAGGGCAGGAAGAGACTCCGAGGCAGCAACGTTACACACGGAGAGAAAAAAGGGTTGCTCAGTTTGATATTGGGGGAGGACTTGGGTTGCTTCGGAAGCATCTAGACAGGTTGGTTCCCTCAGATATTTGTAAACTGCAGGTGGAGGATCCGGAAGTTCAGAAGTGTGGTAATGGTACTGTCGAGATTAAACACGAGGACGGGGAAGCATGTCATGTGAACCTGTTGGAGGAGTTTGTGAGGCAACCACCTGAGCAGCCTACTGTCCCTGCGTTGGTCTGCCGCGGCCAAGGTGGAGAAGGAGAGGGGGGTAGTAGGGCACAGGTGGAGGAGAGAAGGGATTGTCATGTCTCGGCGGAACAGTGGGCGGGGGACACGAGTCTGGTGGCTGTGGAAGCGCTAGAGCACCTGCCTGAGCAGCAGTGTGCAGCACTCCAGCACCAGCTCGGTTCATACCCCACTGGTCGTGCCGAGCCCCTGAGTCTCACAACTCGGGCGGTGCAAGATGTTCCACGGGCAGGTCACGTGAATGTTGAAAGACCGTTAGCCTCGTTGTTTCGGTGGTTCAAGGTGGGCGACGAGGCTTTGGCATGGTTGCCAGGTCAGGGTCGACCCATGGCTGCCAAGGGTGGTGGTCAAAAGGAGGACATTGAGCAGATTGGTAAGGTCGGCTGTGGTATCGCAGTGCCCGGTCGTCGCATAGCCTCCCAAAGCTGCTCTAGTCTAATGCAACAGCCCTACCATAGACCGACTGTATCTGGCCATGTCGCTGAAAGCGGTGATGCTGCGCAGGCAGATGTCGTCACAAGGAATGCGGGGGTGCGCATGTACGGTATCGGCGGGGAAGCCTTAGCAATAATGAACTGTGGGAGTGACTGCACGGGTGGTACTGATTGTCCCTCTCATGACCTGGCTGTTCTAGGGACGAAGGTGGAGAAGGAGGGAGACTACAGGTTAGAAGCTGCGGTCTCGGCTGGGTTGTGGGAGGGCACTAGGCATGTTGTTCGTGGAGACAGTGCAAGGCAGTTATTTACTAGGCTATGGCAGTACTTTCGCATGTTTGTTGCTTCTCCAGGCCTGATGTACGGGGTAGAATCCGACATGCAGGCTGGAGATAGTGCAAGGCTCAGTTTAATTCCCTACCGTATAAATCCTGCTCGACAGCCTATGGTGCAAGCAGAGCTGGATTACGTGTGGACGAAGGGTCTGAGGGATAAGGAATGTCGTGAGTGGTCGTTGCTTGTAACTTTGTCCGAGCGTGCTAAAGAGGTATGTGGTTTTGTTGTGGACGGGAGTACCTACCAGTGCAATGTTATGCCTGACGGACTTAAGAATGCACTAGCAACGTTTCAGAACCTCATGAATGAAAGTGAAAAGGACGATGATGCGCTGGGGCATTTCGAGGTCTCTGTTCCAGCCTATGGTCCGGTCGTTGTAGTTTACCCAGATCATCACCCTCTCAAGATCTTGGACCAGTTTCACAATCGGAATATGAGGCTGACCAGGTGGTCACTAAGGTTATTGGTATATAACCTGGACATACGCCATATTGCCGGTTGTGACAACGTGGTTGCAGATGGTCGTTCAAGGGTATATGATCCTGGGTAGATTGACACACGGGTAGCCTCCTGCTTTAGTTTGAATAGTATTTTGCGCTTGGTGCTTGTTGGCTCGCGGTTGTAGCCCAGCGTATTGGGTCGTAAAGCAGGATTGTTGAGCGTTTGGTATAGAAGAAAAAATTAGGCTGCCCTTATAGTGCAGCCGGAAAAAACATATTAAAATATAAAAATCATAAAAAAAAACTCTTTCTTTTGTTATAGATAATTGTATAAGTTTGTCATAGCCTATAGAGTTTGAGTAGTCCACGAACTATCAAACGGCTGAGCTGCTGTAAGCTCGCTCTGGGAGCATGATATTATGTCTTTTACTATTGTTGGGAGGAGTTATGAAATGTGAATTTTTTTTTTATAAGATGTGTTTTAGTGATAAACTCAGCGTTGTTTTAGTGCCATGCGGTCGCTGGGTGTGAGGGGTTTGATGGGGTTCTGTATATCAGATTTTAGCTCAGGGTTGAGCAAGTAAAATCTTGGGGGAGGTGTGACGCATGTCGAGTATGAGCATGCTGTACAGAACGCCCAGTCAGGCCCCACTCTCGCTAGGATCGTCAGGGCAGGAACTTTGGCTGTAGTCTGTGTAGAGTTTCCTAACTTAGTTTATGTGAGCCGTTGTACTATAAGTATTATAAATATGTATTTTGTTTTCATCTGAGTCAACGAGTTCTATTTTATATCATTAGTTATAAGTATTGTGTGTGGGACTTATATGTAATGATGAGAGGAGAGAGAGAGAGATATTACGTAACGGGGAACAGTGAGTGCGCCACGCTGCAGGTAGGCCTAATTCCCTCCTCCCTCCTCCTTCTAAGCGCGTGGGAAATCCTTTGTCGATCCCAGATTGAGAGAGAATATTACGTAATGATTGCTAGTGGGCGGTCCTTAAGTAGTTTGAGATATGCCGCTAGAGGGCCGAGTATAAAAAGAGAGGTTCTTGCCACCATTCTTCAGAACTCATCAGGCAGAGCGACTTCTCATATCCCTTGCAACTATCCATATTCTTCCGACTGATGTGAACTTTCTCTACTCTCTGAACAGCCTATCTTCTTCTCTTCTCGTCCCTTGTTAACCAATGACCCCTTTGGTGCAGATTTAGTCAGCCAAAGTATTATCGCTTGAGTTCTCACGAGATAAGTGCCTGTTAGATAGCCTATTTTTGGAAGGGTTAACTAGAATAGGATTGATTGATGTTTGTTGCACTCGTATATGCATTTCCCTGTGTGCGATTATTCATGTTCCTGTTTTCTGCTGGTTTAGGCAATGCTAGACTGGGATAGGGTTTCTGAGTTGTGATTTCCTATGAGTACTAGGTTGCGGTTGAACCAGTACAATTGCAACGGAGACGTGGAACGCCTAGGTGGTCTTTCTGACTGTGTACCGTGGGAGTTTAGCACTGTGTTGCGAGTGAGGGCTTTTGCCTCGGCCACCCAACACTGTGCTATCTCATTTGCTTGACTTTGAGAGGATCGCCAGGAGAGAACCAGATACTAGTGATCTGGATCTCTCAAGAGAGCATCCCGTCAATTAACGTAATTTGGCCGCACAGTCTTAAGGACCTCGCTAGGCTACGAGCCGCTTGCTCAGCCATTGTCTCTTAACCTTATGTATCCCAGCTAGACTTTGCTCGACCAGCAGATACAGCATAGTATTGAAGCTTCTCCTTATGTATATTATTGTTTCTGCACTATTGATTTCATGTGTGGCACGCTTAGCTACTTCAGAGATTAGTGGCCCACGAGCACAATCTTAGTAGGCTATTGCCAGTGCATTGTCGGAGTACTTCTTCTTAATGTTTGCCATATCCTATTGCTTATTCTTATAATTCTTCTTATGTCAATTTAAAGCCTTTAATTACCAGTGAGTTATTCATTAAATTGCTGTTCAAAATCCGATACTTACTTCTTATGAGTATTCGAGAAGCATCTAACTTATCAGAAGATTCCTTGCTTGATGCTCGAGGACTATTGTTTAACGTAACGTAATAGTGCCGATCCGAAGTAGAGGGTGGAGGACTTCTTAAGTTCTTAGTTCAAGGGTGGATTACTTCGGCTTCGGCCAACACTATTCTTTAGTGTTGTAGTACTTTCTTCTTTGTTTGATTGTTGACCGGACTAGATAACTCCCGTCTAGTTATTAGTCTGTTGTGTAAAACGCTAGTACCGAGTTCTTGTATACCCCGTTATAGCAGATAGAACTCTGGAGTGTAGTGGCGTTTTTTGTTCGGCTGGCAGTACTCTGGGGTTGGGATCGTGTGTTTCCGTTGTGGCAGCGAGCCATACTCGAGTCCTGTGTAAGAGCCCTAGTGTACCCGAGTGCCCGGTCATAACACTGGGCTGGTGGTGAACCTGAGGAAGTGCGAGTTTGTAAAGGCTACTGTGCAGTATCTTGGCTTCGTGGTCGGGTTAGGCCGGGTGTGCCCCCCCCTGAGCAAGATACAGGCTATCAATATGTTTCCCAGGCCCACCACTAAGCGCCAGGTCATGCGGTTCCTAGGTATGATAGGCTATTATAGGCGCTTCATCCGGGGATACTCTACTGTCTTAGCACCGTTAACTGATCTACTGTCGAAGTCAGTGAAGTTCTGTTGGGCTGCGGAGTGTCAGAGGGCTTTCGACCTAGTCAAGCACCTGCTGTGTACACATCCGATTTTGAGAGCCCCAGACTTCTCCAGGAGTTTTCAGCTGGCGACTGATGCCAGCGGTGTGGGTGCCGGGGCAGTGTTACTGCAGACTGATTCCGAGGGCTTGGAACACCCAGTGAGCTTCTTTTCTCGCAAGTTTAATTCGGCACAAAGGAATTACTCGACTATAGAGAAGGAGCTTCTTGCTATCGTTTTGTCGCTCAAACATTTCGAAGTTTATGTTCCAGCCTACGGCCCGGTAGTGACGATTTATACGGACCATCATCCCTTGAAATTCCTAAATCAGTTTCACAATCGGAATATGCGGTTGACCAGGTGGTCCCTAATGCTCCAAGAGTATAATCTCAACATTCAGCATATTGCCGGGAGTGAGAACGTGATAGCAGATTGTCTATCAAGGGTTGATGATCCAGGATAGTCGTGCACGGTGTGTGGGTTGAGCAGGAGTAAAATTAGGCTATCATAACGCCGTCCAAAAAGATTATAAAACAATAAAATAAACGAGAATTTTTTTTTTTTAGTTTTGTAAGTCTTTATTGTTGTAGCATGATGCATGCGATATTGTGTTTTATGTATAATTCACACTTCAGTTGTTGTGCACCTTTTGCAATTAGTGGCAGCTAAGGGTAGCAGGTCGGTTGGTTGCCTGTCAGATTTTGATAATGCTTCTAAAGTCGATTATCTAAAATCTTGGGGGGGCTGTGACGCACCCAGTGCGTGGCAACGCAACCTGATTGTACTCCTTGGTACTCCACTGTACCGCCACTGTGTGGTACCGCTGTACCGCTGTACCGTGCTGGCTGCTTATATTGAGTGTGACAACGTATAACTATGTTCTTTGTATCTCTGCAAAGGTCTCGTCATGTGCTAACCAGTGGTGGGTTTTGTTTTAAGCCATGTCGAGACCTTCCATTTAATATGTAGTATCAATAGAGAAGTTGATAGATAAGACAATGGGAGTTCAGAGAGAGAGAGAGTGAGTTAGTTTTCAGAGCGAGAGGGTAGCAACGCGCCACGCTGCCGGAGTGGTGGTTGCCAGACGTATGGACCGGTTGGCAGCCTTGCGCTTATAGCTAGGTGCGACAGGGTTGGTAGTCCATTGCCGCCTGCCTATGCTGCCTGGGTTGCCCATGTTGTCGTACTGCACATTGCCTGGAGGCTCGCTGTGTGTTCCATGATCAGGTTGCCTAGAACCTTTGAGATTCTAACATCCCTTGCCCTCTCTCCCAATTTCTCACGGTTGCACTCTTTCTCTCTGACGACATTACTCTCATTTCATTCTTCTCTCTATTTAAATGCATAACCTTCCCTTGAGGTCCTAAAGGAGTTTCAGCACTCACCTCTCGTATTACTCTTAGGACAAGCATATAATATTTACATGTATTAGATTTAAGGGGTTAATGTGAACAGCGATCTTCTTGATGAGGATAGTTGGTGAACGTTCTACATGTTCACGAGTTATATGCCCAGCTCATCATCCAATTTGTGACTAGACTAGTGCCATGTGTAAGAGCCCGACCATGCCCAGGAGTTGTCTGTAGAGGGGCGAGGACTTAGCCTTGATTTGCCTACCGAGCCAGGAGCGAGTGCAGTACCAGAGACTACAGCTCGCTCGTAGTGCCGGTATAGTAGAGTAACGTAATTTATCTGTCCTTGTGTTCTCTGCAGTCTTTTCCTGGGTTCTCGCTTTCGGTGCTGGGACTCGTTGTTCCTGTGACTTGGCCTGCTAGCTAGAACACATGGGGATGATGAGTGGGTGATATCTTTATTTTACTATGCATTGCAGCTTTCTTTAAGTTTATGTATATAACACTTTACAATACACATTACTCACACACAAGACAACACTATTAATACTTTCATGTATCAATTAACTGCACTGTCGTTTTGCTGCTGTTTCCGGAGTTCTATTGCGTAGGGCGCATACGGACTCAGAGGGGAGACAGAGTGAGAGAAGCGAAGTAGCCTATGCGGTAGTAGGCTACCGGCGCAGTACTGTTGCCTGCAACCTTTTAGTTATTCCAAGTATAGATTCATTCTTATAATAAGTGACTACTATTTATGTTCCTTCCATGTGTATTATTAGGTATCTACTGGATCATGAACATCTTGTATGCTACATGCTAGTGCATGTTAGTAGGGGACAGTTATTCTAGTGCACGCGCTTTCAAGTAGGCGTGTACATTTGTCATTTAGCATTTCACTGTCATACCTTTAGCCTGCTTCTATTCTACATTATTAGAGGCTTAATATTAACGTAGTTTCTTGAGTATTGCATTTCTTTAGTAATAACGTAACCTATAAATGTCTGAGGGAGTTTAGCCTCATAGCCTACCCCTGTTGTACACTTTCGCCGAGTTAAGGTACCTCGTTACCATAGACGATAACTCTGTAGGGCGTTGGTGCTTTTGTTGTCTGGAGCATATAGTATTTGGGACTGGAATCGAGCGTGTCGTTGTCACATAAGCCATTTCTGTCCTACGATCAAGAATCCCGAATATGTATTGCCGATCCAGCCGTAACACAGTATACAAGCGAAGGGCTTTTGCCTACTCTTGCTTGTATGCTTGCTACCTCATTTTGTTGACCTTTGTGGAGCGCCAGGGTAAGACCAGATACTTGAGATCTGGACTTACCAAGAGAGCCTCCTAGTCACTTAACGTAACATAAGGGAAATCTGTTCAGGGGAGACAGTAGGCTACGAGCATGCTGCGCTCTGCCTAGGCTCCTTGTACCTTTTTTGCCGCTGCTAGACTTTATTAGTAGGAAAGACAGCATTGTGTTTATTAACTTTAACTGCGTATGCTTTAGGAATTATTCACGTATTATTTTAGCCTAGGTTGATGCATAGTGCACAACCCAGTTTGGCTGTTACGTTGGCTAAGGAAGTACTGTTTTTGAGTGGCTGTTATTAGTGCTGTCACAGAGTTGTTGCACTCCCTTGTTTTATATATATGTATCCTACTTGTTGGTGTATTTAAGATACACGCTTTGGTGTCCTGCCCCTGCATTATTTCTGTTCTATATTCGACGAGCATCTTAGAGCATCAGACGTTTTCAGAAGATTCCATATCTGTTTGCTGTAGGACTAGACTTCCAGTGTTTTCATAGAGCATTGAAGAGTTTAGTGTTGAGTTCAGACTCACACTAAAGTTAACGTAAGCATATACTCTTTTATTAAATCTTGTCATAAGTTTATTTAAGGATTGTTATTACTTGAGAGCATTTCATTAACGTAAGTACTCCTGTTGTGAGTAGGCTTTGCCGTCACCAGAAAGCCTTTGTAGAAGTACACTTAACCCAGTTAATTGATACCCCGTTATCCAGTAGATTAACTCTGGAGGGTGTAAGTGTTTTGTTCACCAGCTTAATAGTTCGAGGGTTTGGAATTAGCGTACCGTTGTTGCAGATATAGCCTATCTTCTACTCCAATATTAAGTGCCCTTGTTTATTTCGTTGTGCCGGTCGTAACACTACCTGCTTGCTTATTACCACGTCTCTTGCTTCTCATTCCTTTGTTCCACCCACATTATGACAGAGCCTTTGTCTCCAAGCCCGTGTATAGTTATTCGGCTGCGATTTAAAGATGCCGTTGAATGCATTCTTTGTATTCTCCCTTTCTTTTCATTGCTAGAATTGTGGGCTTCTTGGCAAAACATGCAAGGGTTTCTTCAGGACCCTTAGCTTATTATTTAGTTGTTTTCCTTCAGATAATTGCTCGTAAGACTAACTGAGTTGAGGCTCCCCTTTGTGTTTCACTTGGTCACTTCTAGGATAGGGAGAGAGAGAGAGAGAGAGAGAGAGAGAGAGAGAGAGAGAGAGAGAGAGAGAGAGAGAGAGAGATAAGACACTAAAGTGAGCTCGTATAAATAAATGAGTGTTACATAGTGTACCACATCTCATGCGTAATTTATGTTACACAAATAATCATTAAGTTATAATTACAGTAGATCAACTGTGTAATGTGTGACGTTGACCACTCCGTTAGAACAGCATGGCTTGTCCTACAGTGACTCACTAGGATCACCAGGGCAGTGGATGGGGCTACAGTTTATGTATTAGAGTGTGCTTTATTTCATATGAAAGCTTGTGTCATGGGCAGTCCAGAAAGGCTCTTTGTTTTCGCTCATGTCAAGGCTTTATATATTTAATTGTAAAGTATATGTTTTATCATTAACTAGTAATGATGGGATCTGGGAGAGAGAGAGAGAGTAGAACAGAGTGAGAGGGGGCGCGCAGTGTTTTTTGTCCCGCTCGATGACGTCACGGCTGGCTGCCTCGCGGGGGTTGGTGGAGGGAGGTCCTTACCATGCTGCAAGCTTTGTTAGTGGTTAGTTGACTTGTAACCGCCTTTTTCCCACGCGGCTTGAGCTAGTGCGAGTATATATACAGTTCCTCGCCACTCTCTCCCTCAGATCTGGTTTCTAGAACACGCCCATCTTTTTTCCCTTGCTATCTGTCCCCGCTCCGTACCTGAGAATCTTTTCCTCTGCCTATCTCTCTCATTTTCCATATCTTTCACCACCTTTTATTAATATTATACCCCCTCTGGTTAACTCTGCAAAATCAGCTTCATGCTGGCCAGTTGTATTGTGTGTTAAGGTCTGATATAGCCTATGTATGTTAGTTGTTAAGATAAGTGGATCACGAAGCATTGGTTGGCTTTCATATTGCCGCTTCCTATAATTATTAGTGTTCTGCTGGATTAGATAATGCTAGACTAGGAGTCTGATATTATAGGTATTGTTTCCTATGAGTGCTGGCTTCAGTTAAAAGCGGCACGACATACCTGAGAACTGGAGTTGATTGGGTAAATTCTAGTCTGTGTGCCATTGAGAGTAGAGCATGCACGAATGAGGGTTTTTTGCCTATACCATTCTGCACTGTTCTAGTCTCGATTGTTTGTCTTTGAGGTACGCCAGGAGAACGCTTAATACTTCGGTATTAAGGTTTCTCAAGAGAGCTACCCTTCATTATAACGTAATATTTGACGCACAGACTTGAGATTTGCACTAGGCTATGCAGCATGCCATGCGCACCAGTATCTCGTATCATTGACTCTAGCTAGACTTTATCAGTCACAGTAGACATTAAGTATATTAACCTAATTACTCTTTTTATGCATACCCATTTATGATTACACAAGCATTTCGCAGCCTAGTTTGATGTATTGAGACAAACGACTTAGGCTCTTTTTGTTGATAGGAATACGGTATTGTCGTGGCGATTATTATTAGTGTTGTAGTGTTTAGGATATTCTTGGCTCCGACGGCATTATATATTCTGCCTTTTTGTGTGCATAGCCTGCACGAGCATTGTTCCGCTGCCTGCCTTTTTGGGTTCCATTTCCGATACGAGCATCTTTATAGCATCTAACATTTAAAGAAGACTCCTTGTTAGTGTTGAAGGACTTTAGTGCACTTTCTTTCATGCAGGAGTGCCTGACATTTATTGATTAAAGTAACGTAAGCTGTAACTTCTCTTACCACCTTACTTTGCATACCATAACCATGCACCTTCGGTTATAGGTAGTAATAGGCTGTTTTCACATAACATTAAGCCTAGAGTAGACGCACATTTATTGAGAGTTTGATAGCCTATTATTGCATATAGAACTCTGTAGAGTATTTGTGTTCTTTGTTCACTGGGAATATACTTCAGAGGTTGGAGCTAGCGCTTTCCGTTGTAACATTTATGCCATTACTAGTCCAATTAATAAGAGCCCTGATATATTTGAACCCCATTCGTAATAAATGCTACCAAAGATTTATTATATATATTTTCTAATGTTTCTCTTTACAGATACCAACGCTCCGCTGTCAGGCCCGAGTGAGTACAGTATGTTGTATTTCGTTGAGTCATGTTCCTGCTTTCACTATATTCTCTCTCTCTCTCTCTCTCTCTCTCTCTCTCTCTCTCTCTCTCTCTCTCTCTCTCTCTCTCTCGTCATATGAGCCAATCAACCACATAATCATTCTCTCTCCCCCCGCCGGCCCCCCCCCCCCTGCCAAACCCAATGCTATTCGGTATGGATGACGTCACCGTGGCCACTCAGTATGCATTGTGTCCCCGCGGCGGCCACTCAGTAAGCACTCATAAGCCACGTGAAGTACACATAAACAAACACAGACCCACGTGACCGCCATATCAAATATATGTGGTGGAGTAAAGAAAACAAAATATGGTTTATTTGTCCGTGGTCCGTAAGCATAAAAAGGAAAAATGGTGTATGTGTGTGTGTGTGTGTGTGTGTGTGTGTGTGTATGTGTGTGTGCGTATGCGTGTGTGTGTGTGATCATAATGTAATTTCATATTTCATATTACACAATCGAGTCTCGAACACTCACACGCACTCTCTCTCTCACACACACACACACAGACAGTCAACACACACACACAACGAAAAAAAACACACACAGACAGACACACACGTACACACAGCC
>JBAKBP010027978.1:0-29305 GCA_037953745.1 Lithodes maja | reverse complement strand
CTCCACTACTTCTCTTCTTCTCCCTCCCATACCATATCCAGCTATGTTTGCTGGCTCTTCATTCCTTTCATTTAGCAACTCACTGAAGTACTCCCTCCATCTTTCGACTCTCTCTTGCTTCTCGGCTAGCATTCTCCCATTCTTATCTTTCACACCCTTACTGTTTCCCTTGCTACCTTCCCTAACTTTCTTGACTTCTTTCCAGAACAGTTTCTTACTCTCCCTCCATTTTACACTCAGATTCCTTCCAAATTCCTCATCTACTCTTCTCTTACTTTCCTTCACTACTCTCTTCACCACCCTCTTACTCTCCACGTACCTCGCTCGTTTCTGTCTCTCGGAATCTTCATTCCCTCTACTACCCAACCACTCTCTATATGCTTTCTTCTTTTCTTCCACAGCTATTCTTACCTCTTCTGTCCACCATGCTGTACCTTTCACTCCCCTCCCTCTTCTCCTCACTCCACACACCTCCTCACATGCTGCACAGATCTCGTCCTTAAACACCTTGCTCATCTCCTCCACTTCCTCCATAACTTCCAGGTCGAACCCACCTAGTCGTCTTTCCACTGCTCTCCTGTACTCCTCCCTGACTTCCTCCTCCTGCAACCTCTCCACCCTCCTCACCATTCCACCCTCCTCTCGCCTCCCTCCCGCTCTCCTCACCCACTTCTTTTGTATCCTAACCTTAGCTACCACTACATAATGATCAGACAGACCCCCTCCAATACCCCTATACACCCTAGCATCCATCACAGATTTCTTCATTCGTTCATCCACACATACATAATCAATCAATGACTTTCGTTCCACCACTGTCTTATCCTTCATTGTCAACATCCGTTTCCACGTGTACCTGTGGATCATTCTGTGTCGGAAGAAGGTGTTGGCTATCCACAGCCTCCTCCCCACACATACGTCCACAAGTGCACTACCATTCCCATTCACCTCTGATGGTACCCCCCACCCTCCCACCACTCTCAACTTTCCTATCACCCACCTTACCATTCATATCCCCAATCAGAAATATTCTTTCGTTCTTGTCAAACTTCTCCAGGCACGCCTCCACATTCATCCAGAACTCCTCTTTCTTTCTTTCTTTCAAGTATATCCTCTGTCGGGGCATACACGCATACAATCACCCACGTTTGTATTCCTACTTTCATTCTCACCCACACAATCCTTGAACCCACAGACCCATACTCTCTTACACATTCCTTCCATTTGCTACTTACAAACAAACATGCACCTTCTCTCGCTATTCCTTCACTCACTCCAGCACACACACCTATTCCACACTCCCACTCTCTCACATCTGAACCTTTCCATTTGGTCTGTCATTCCACATACATCCAGCCTGGCATTCACTAACACTTCCAGAACCTCTCTCTTTTGTGCCATCATTCATGCCACTAACATTCCATGTCGCCATTCTCAGAATGTCCGAAGGCATGTCCTTAGTCGGTCGTGGTTCGTCAACGTTGGTTCCGTCCGCATCCGAGGCTGTTCGTTCGTTTTTTTTTGCTTAGATATTTTTTCCGGGTGGGGGTCGCAAGCCCACCGACCCAACCTCTTTAGTCGCCTCTTACGACACGCAGAAGGCACGTGGGGCATATTCTATTCCCTATCCCCCAGGGGGGAATTCGTATGAATTCGTATGAAACTTGTATGTATGGTAGGATTGAATTGGAAGTGTATTATCAGATGCAATAGTACAAATATATGACCAATGAACGGGTTGATAGCAAATTGTTCTTGTAAATCATTGCACTTTCTTATGCAATAGTTAAGAAATATGACCAATTATTGGTTTGATATCACATTATTCCTGTAAATCAATCATACTAAGTTTCCTTCCACAGGCCTACATAAAATCAGGAATGGATGCTAATTGATGTGGCCAACTGTCAAACCGGAGCCATTTTGTTTGAAGAATTGAATGAATATGAGAAGGAATTATTATGCTTTTTCCACCAACCAACTTCACATCTAAACTCAATAAATGAAATAAAAAATAAATGTGGCACTCCAAGGACTCGAACCTAGGATACTCACATCGAGATTCCGCGCACTTATGCATTACCTTACAAGAACATTAGCATGGGCTTGTATTGTGTTGGTTATTTTAGCACTTACAAAGACATAACTTGAACTATAGACCATAATCTTATCTATACAGTCATATACAATAATATAGACTCATAATAATGGACTCTGCTTTCGTTTGACGCCCTGCCAACTGTACAGTGTGAGTGTGTTCCTTGTCGGTTTCGTGTGTGTGTGGGGCATGGTTGATTTCGTGGGTTCCGTGAAAAGTATATGTCTATCTATCTATATGCTCAGGCCCAATCCCCACTTATCCCATTTTTATTTTATTTTATATTATTTTATTATGAGTTTTTTCTTTCTTGGGGGTGGCAGACTCAAGACAGTGTGACGCCTGCCAGCGTTGGCAGAATCGCCTCCCGGTAGCCACTAGCACTCGCCAGGGCAGTGGAAGGGGCTACAGTCTGTCTACAATGTTGTACTTTCTTTCTTGTGAATCGTCATGTCACAGGCAGGGTAGAAGTGGTCTTTGTTTTCGCCTGTGACAATGCATTGTATTTTATATCATGAGTTGAACTTAAGATGCATTGTAGTGAAGGAGAGAGAGAGAGCGAGCGAGCAGGGTGGGGGAGGTGAGTGTTGCTTTTCCTCCTCCTCCCTCCCGGAGGAGGAGTTGCTCGCCCGCGTGGTCTTTTCTCTCGGTTTTGATTGGCTGGTGGTTCCTGGCGCCTTCTGCAGGCCTGCTGCCGGGTGACGTAGCGGCCTGTGATTGGCTGACCACCGTTCCTTTGTGTGGGATCCTGGAGGGGTCCAGAGGAGCTATTCTCCTCAGAGCTTTCCTGACTAGCATACCCTTCACATGTCCCTTGCCCCCCTGTCTCCCGACTTCTACCTATAGAGCACTTTCTCTCTCTCACAACTTCTTACCTCTCATTCTTCTACTCTATTTAATATCATAACTTCCCTTTGGTTCTGCACGATTTCATATATCTGCCGTCGTATTATATGCTGAAGCTCTCGGATAACATATGTTTAGTTAGGCATTTTGGAAGGGTTACCATTGTTGTCTGTAGAGGTTTGACACACTCAAGGTGTCTCCCTTCCTGTATCTTGGTGGTCTGCTGGGGGATTTAATGCTAGACTGGGATAAGGCTACTGGTGTTGTGATTTCCGATGTGTACTAGATTTTGTTGAACCTGTACAATCGCAACGGAGACGTGAGAAGCCTAGGTGGTCTTTCTGACTGTGTACCTTGTGAGTTTAGCGCTGTGTTGTGAGTGAGGGCTTTTGCCTCTGCCACCCAACACTGTGCTAACTCGTTTGCTTTGACTTTGAGAGGGTCGCCAGGAGAGAACCAAATACTAGCGATCTGGATCTCTCAAGAGAGCACCCCGTCAATTAACGTAATTTGGCCGCACAGCCTTAAGGACTTCGCTAGGCTACGAGCCGCTTGCTCAGCCATTGTTTCCTAGCCTACTACATCCCAGCTAGACTTTATTCGCCTAGCAGACACCAGATTTAGATTATAAACTCTTTCTGTTATGTATGCATTATTATTCACGGCATTTATTAGTCTAGGTTGTTGTTGAGTTGCACAACCCTAGTAGGCTGTTTCGTTGATGAGGAAGTACTTCTTTTGCTGTTTGAGTTCCTACTATTGCGCAGTTATTATTCCCATGCCAGTTAACCCTATATGTCCTTACAATTGTCATATCCTGTTCCTGCTATTTACTACAGTTCAAAATCCGATACGATCATCTTACCCCAGCATCAGACTTTCTTCAGAAGATTCCTGCTCGATGCTTTGGGACTTTCGTTCACTTTCTTTAGTATAGGAGTGACCGTTCATTATTGTTTAGAGAAACTTTAAATATACCTTCTTCATTGCAGTGATTTAATTAAGATCTCTATCTTATCCTAGTATACCTTATTACCGTAATTGTATGTTGTTGTGATCAGGCTGTATCAGAGATCATCAGCCTGTAGTAGTAGTGCACTTATACTGAGTTATAGGATACCCCGTTATCGCAGATTTAACTCTGGAGGGTATAGGTGTTTTTGTGCGCCAGCATTATAAGTTCAGGGGTTGGATCTAGTGTTACCGTTGTGGCTGTGTGCTTTCCTAGTCCAATGATTAAGAGCCCTTGTTTTATACGAGCCCTGGTCGTAACAAATGGCGACCTTGCTTAGGATTTTGTGAACTTAGAGAAATATTGCAAGAGTGTTGTGGTCATTTGTTTTTGTTTAAAGGAATATAGTGGACACGTGGAATTTTTTTGGCAAGTAGTATAACACTTAAGAGTCTTCAACCATTTCTTGAGTGAATAGTGCTACATAAGAGTTTAGGTACTTCTATTTTTTTTTATATAAACGTTGAGAATTTTTGGTGGACACTATGTCGAACGACGGATCAATGTACAGTGAGGACACAGTAAGGGAAGCAGACTCTGAGGTGCAGCAGCGGGCATTGTTAGATGACATTAGAGTTATAGCTAGTGAGGAGGATGCAAGGAAGTTTCTGGAGATACCTATTACTGCTGACCGGGTGTCGAGGATTGATCGGTATGGTCTCCAGTGTTTGGCCACGGTCATGGGGCATGTGGGCACTAGCAGCATGTCGAGAGGTGACCTGGTGGCCTGTGTGCTCGGCGGGGTGCGTGGGGCTTCGGGTGGAGCGGGAGCTGGGGCACCTTCGGCCCAGCCCCCATTCCACTCGACTCCTACCATGGCGCCCCCTCGGGCTCCGGAGCCGGGTACGTTCCCGCAGGCCGATAGTCACTGGCAGCGTGGTTTGTCACAGGGTGAGTCTCCAATTGTTGCATCTCCTCCTCCTCAAGGTTTAACTGCAGATATGCTCTTCCAGCTTGAGATGGCTAAGATGCAGCTGCAGCAGAAGCGGGATTCTGAGCAGCAGCAGCGGGAGTTTGAGATAGCTAAGATTCAGGCTGAGGAGAGAAGGGCCAGATATGAGACTGAGGAGAGAAAGGCCATATGCTTCCAAAACCCAATTTCTCCATCTATCTACCCGTCAGGATCTCCCAGCGGACTATCCCTTATTCTTCAACAATACAAAAATCAACCCTTCATCTTCTCTCAATATTCTTGGTGTCTCTTTTTCTTCTGCTCTCATTTGGAAGGACCATATTACCAGTCTTGCTAAGGCAGCCTCCCAGAAGCTGGGTGTGCTCAACCGCCTTAGGGGGTTCTTTTCCCCTGCACAGCTTCTTGCTCTGTACAGGGGCATAGTGCGCCCTTGTATTGAGTATTGTTCACATGTGTGGGGAGGTTCCTCTCACACCGCTCTCCTAGACAAAGTTGAAAGGAAGGCCTTTCGTATCATTAACTCCTGTCCACTCACCAACTCTCTGCAATCTCTCTCTCTCCGCCGCAATGTTGCATCTCTCTCGCTATTCTATCGCTACTATAATAATCAGTGTTCCTCAGAGCTATCCCAGTGCATACCACCTCCTTTACGTAGGGCACGTGGTACCCGTCTTGCAACTCAATCCCACCCCTACTCTGTGCAACTCTCCAACCCAAGAGTGAAACGTTACTCTCAAACTTTCTTCTACTCAACATCTGAGCTCTGGAACTCTCATCCAGAATCAGTCTTTCCCTCTTCCTATGACTTAAATTGCTTCAAACTCCGTGTGTCCAGGCATTTTGGCTCGAACGTCCCTTGATTTTGGCCCTGTCACTCTTTCAACTATGGGGGAGGCACTCGCTATAGGCAGGTATGCCTTTTGCCTCCCTCAATCACATAGAAAAAAAAAAAAAAAATACGTGAGGCTGACCTTCAGTCTGAAGAGAGAAAGACGAAGTACTGTGCAGACATAGATCTTGAGAAGTCTAGGGTGGAGTCGACAGGGCAGCGTCTCGGTTCTGGGAATCGAGGTCTTGATCAGTCGTTATCGCACCTGCTCAAGTTGGTCCCTGTATTTGATGAGTCGGGTGTCACTGAATTTTTTATGCGTTTCGAGAAGAAGTGCCGGGAGCACCAATGGCCCGAGGTTAAGTGGGCAGCCCTTGTTTCCTCTAGATTGGTTGGCAAAGGACTCAAGGCATATGATGTGTTGCCCTTGGAGTCGTGCATCGATTACGAGGTATTGAAGGAGGCTGTCCTGCGGGCATATGAGTTGCAAGCAGAGACGTACAGATTGTAGTTCCGGGGTGTAACGAAGGGTCGTGAGTGCACCTTTCTTGAGCATGCCCGGGATCTGTCCGATGCATTTAGAAACTGGCTGCGTTCTGAGAAGGCATCGACGTTTGAGGAGTTGAAACAGCTGATGCTTCTAGAACAATTTTTTAAGTGTACGGGCAGCGATCTGACGTTGAATCTTAAAGAGAAAAACCCAAGAACTCTTCAGGAGGCAGCTGAGATGGCTGACCTTCGGATGTCACTGATTCGTGGGTGCGGGTCTGCACAACGGAACGATGCAGGTAACAAGGGGCGCAACACTCCACCCCCCCGAGTCAGTGATACACCATATAACCATTACAACAAGAGCAACGATACTAAGTCTGACCATAAACCTAATACAGTCCCGTTTAAGAAGGGTCAGGGCCCTTCCCCACCTCAAGGGAGGCCCAAGGGGGAGTTAGAGTGTTTTCATTGTCATGAGAGGGGCCATTTTGCAAGAGCCTGTCCAAGCAAGCTACCTAATGCAGTCGTGTCTTTGGCTCGCAACATTGGGGTGTCCCCGAAGTCGTCTGAGTTTGCCCGGGGTATAACTTCAGAGGCTGGGACACAGCCAGTGGAGAAGAATCCGGAAGGCTCGAACCCTGTCCGCGATGTCTTTTGTGATCATCGAGGGCATGGCTGCATGAGGTGGGCTGGTAAGAAGCATGGAGTTGAGCTGTTGCGAGACACGGGTGCCTCTCAGACTTTAATGAAGAACTTTACTGGTAGACCAATAAACGCGGCACGGGTGGTTGTGGTGCAGGGTATCAATGCTGTCAAGTCATACCCGTTGGTCAGGATGGAACTGGAGGTGGATGGTGTGACACGAGAGTTGGATGTGGGTGTTGTGGAGAACTTGCCTGTTGGGGGCGTCGACCTCCTTCTCGGCAACGACTTTGCGGTGCCTATTTCTGAGGTTTCACCCTTAGTCGTTGCCGAGAAGCCGGCCGACATGAGTAGGGGGGAACAGGAGTGGGTAGAGAAGTGTCAAGTACAACCTATGGTGTGCGTTGTTACTGGACCTCTTGCCTCCAAAGTGTCACAGCCTATTCCTCAGTCTTCTGATCAACGGAGGAACGGTCGGAAGAAGACGGCTAATGTTGGTAAAAGTTTGGAGAGTTTAGTACCAGCAGCGCTTCTTGGCGACTCAGTATTGGCACCATTGTTGGAGTCTAGAGAGGCCCCAGGACCTGTCCGAGCTAGTGAGGAGGTAGGGCAGGAAGAGACTCGGAGGCAGCAACGTTACACACAGAGAGAACAAAGGGTTGCTCAGTTTGATATTGGGGGAGGACTTGGGTTGCTTCGGAAGCATCTAGACAGG
This sequence comes from Lithodes maja, assembly GCA_037953745.1. Taxonomy (NCBI): domain Eukaryota; kingdom Metazoa; phylum Arthropoda; class Malacostraca; order Decapoda; family Lithodidae; genus Lithodes; species Lithodes maja. The sequence continues at coordinate 21,758 of JBAKBP010027978.1, read as the reverse complement.
TTGGTTCCCTCAGATATTTGTAAACTGCAGTTGGATGATCCGGAAGTTCAGAAGTGTGGTAATGGTGCTGTCGAGATCAAACACGAGGACGGGGAAACTTGTCATGTGAACCTGTTGGAGGAGTTTGTGAGGCAACCACCTGAGCAGCCTACTGTCCCTGCGTTGGTCTGCAGCGGCCAAGGTGGAGAAGGAGAGGGGGGCAGTAGGGCACAGGTGGAGCAGAGTAGGGATTGTCATGTCTCGGCGGAGCAGTGGGCGGGGGACACGAGTCTGGTGGCTGTGGAAGCGCTAGAGCACCTGCCTGAGCAGCAGTGTGCAGCACTCCAGCACCAGCTCGGTTCATACCCCACTGGTCGTGCCGAGCCCCTGAGCCTCACAACTCGGGCGGTGCAAGATGTTCCGCGGGCAGGTCACGTGAATGTTGAAAGACCGTTAGCCTCGTTGTTTCGGTGGTTCAAGGTGGGCGATGAGGCTTGGACATGGTTGTCAGGTCAAGGTTGACCCATGGCTGCCAAGGGTGGTGGTCAAAAGGAGGACTTTGAGCAGATTGGTAAGGTTGGCTGTGGCATAGAAGTGCCCGGTCGTCGCATAGCCTCCCAATGCTGCTCTAGTCGAATGCAACAGCCCTACCATAGACAGACTATATCTGGCCATGTCGCTAAAAGCGGTGATGCTGCGCAGGCAGATGTAGTCGTAAGGAATGCGGGGGTGCGCATGTACGGTATCGGCGGGGAAGCCTTAGCAATAATGAACTGTGGGAGTGACTGCCCAGGTGGTACTGATTGTCCCTCTCATGACCTGGCTGTTCTAGGGACGAAGGTGGAGAAGGAGGGAGACTACAGGTTAGAAGCTGCGGTCTCGGCTGGGTTGTGGGAGGGCACTAGGCATGTTCTGCGAGATAAGTTGTTTACTAGGCTGGGGCAGTGCATCCGCATGTTTGTTGCTTCTCCAGGCCTGATGTACGGGGTAGAATCCGACATGGAGGCTGGAGACAGTGCGAGGCTCGGTTTAATTGCCTACCGTATAAATCCTGCTAAAAACCCTGTCGTGAAAACAGAGCTAGACGACCTGTGGAAAAAGGGTCTCGGGGATAAAGGATATTGTGAGTGGTCGTTGCCAGTGAGTTTGCAACCTGAGTTGAGTGGCAAGATCAGTGTGTGTGTGCATTATCCCTGACAGACACCTATCCATTGCCCAAGGGTCTGAGGGATAAGGAATGTCGTGAGTGGTCGTTGCCTGTAACTTTGCAACCGGTGTTAAGTGGCAAGATCAGTGAGTGTGTTGATTGCGAGAGTGTGTGTGCATTATCCCTGACAGACGCCTATACCTTATCGAGAGTTGACGACACCATAGACCGCCTCGGGGCTGCATCGCCTATCACGAAGGTAGAACTAGTGAAAGGTTATTGGCAGGCCCCGTTGCCGGAAAGAGCGAAGAGAAATGCCAGTCTTGTGATGAACTGGGCAGTTTATCAGTGCCAGGTGTTGTTTTGCTGCCGGGACACAAGTTGGATGTGTGGCATGCTAAGGGCACTGATAATGTTTTGGCTGATTGTTTGTCACGGGAGGGTTTGTTTGCAGGAGAACCCTTGCCGTTCAGTCGGTGTGTGTTGAGAGTGGAGTAAAATAGGCTTGCCCCTGTAAGTGCAGCCGCCATAAACATATTAAAAAAATCAAAAATCACATAAAAACTCTTTCTTTTGATAGTTAATTATAAGTTGCCAATGTTATAGCTAAAGTCCTAAGTTGAACCGTCTTTCACTTAGGAGGTTGGGTTCTGTGAAGCTCGCTCTGGGAGCATAGCAGGCTAAAATTATACTATTATGTTTGGGAGGGGTTATAAGATTTTCTTTATGTTGATATGTTGTTTTATGTAAGATTGAGCTTTGCATTTCATTTCTGGCGGAGTGGCTATGTGTGACTGGTCTTGTCGGCATTCTGCCTTGTCAGATATCGTGCTCGCCTAATGTTGAGCGTCCTATATCTTGGGCGGGGTGTGACGCCTGCCAGCGTTGGCAGAATCGCCTCCCGGTAGCCACTAGCACTCGCCAGGGCAGTGTAATGGGCTACAGTCTGTCTACAATGTTGTACTTTCTTTCTTGTGAATCGTCATGTCACAGGCAGGGTAGAATTGGTCTTTGTTTTCGCCTGTGACAATGCATTGTATTTTATATCATGAGTTGAACATAAGATGCATTGTAGTGAAGGAGAGAGAGAGAGAGCGAGCGAGCAGGGTGGGGGAGGTGAGTGTTGCTTTTCCTCTTCCTCCCTCCTCCCTCCCGGAGGAGTTGCTCGCCCGCGTGGTCTTTTCTCTCAGTTTTGATTGGCTGGTGGTTCCTGGCGCCTTCTGCAGGCCTGCTGCCGGGTGACTTAGCGGCCTGTGATTGGCTGACCACCGTGCCTTTGTGTGGGATCCTGGAGGGGTCCAGAGGAGCTATTCTCCTCAGAGCTTTCCTGACTAGCATACCCTTCACATGTCCCTTGCCCCCCTGTCTCCCAACTTCTACCTATAGAGCACTTTTTCTCTCAACTTCTTACCTCTCATTCTTCTACTCTATTTAATATCATAACTTCCCTTTGGTTCTGCACGATTTCATATATCGGCCATCGCTGAAGCTCTCAGATAACACATGTTTAGTTAGGCATTTTGGAAGGGTTACCATTGTTGTCTGTAGAGGTTTGACACACTCACGGTGTCTCTCTTCCTGTATCTTGGTGGTCTGCTGGGGGATTTAATGCTAGACTGGGATAAGGCTACTGGTGTTGTAATTTCCGATGTGTACTAGATTTTGTTGAACCTGTACAATCGTAACGGAGACGTGGGAAGCCTAGGTGGTCTTTCTGACTGTGTACCTTGTGAGTTTAGCGCTGTGTTGCGAGTGAGGGCTTTTGCCTCTGCCACCCAACACTGTGCTAACTCGTTTGCTTTGACTTTGAGAGGATCGCCAGGAGAGAACCAGATACTAGCGATCTGGATCTCTCAAGAGAGCACCCCGTCAATTAACGTAATTTGGCCGCACAGCCTTAACCCGGCAAGCGCGATAGGCCTCACGGAAGGCTTCCTACAGGGAACGCGATAGGCCTCACGGAAGCAAGACCATAAAAAAAACATTCCAAGAAAAAAAAGGGCCTATCAAAACAAAGGAATTTGTCTCTCGGTGAGATAATTCCCCTCCAGTACTCATCCATGTAAATCTCACCCACCCCCCTCCCCTCCTTCCCCACCTTATTCCCCCCTCCCTCCCCTCCTCAATTATCACCTATTTTTCCTCTTATTATCATCATTTATCGGTTATTTTTCTCTCCCGCGATAATGTAGCACAAGTGGGTTGCAGAAAAGATCGTTATGTAACACCCAGACACCGGCCCACACCGCCCCGCTCGTCTCAGTTACCTCACAGACAGCGAGAGAGGAGGGTTGCCTGTGGCTCTCTCTCGCCTGAGATTATGACCGGGTGGCCAATATCTTCGTTTTTCACCACCCAAATGCTTTTCCCACTTATTTTAGCACTCTTGAAGGTTCATATATACATCATATATGTAAAATAAAAGCATACCGAAAACAAATAATGCTCTATATTGTAAATATAACGAATTCTGTCAGAATCCAAGGCTAGAAATGCACAAATAACTACCCTAGCCCCTAGGTCTATTTCGCGCTTGTCAGGTTAAGGACTTCGCTAGGCTACGAGCCGCTTGCTCAGCCATTGTTTCCTAGCCTACTACATCCCAGCTAGACTTTATTCGCCTAGCAGACACCAGATTTAGATTATAAACTCTTTCTGTTATGTATGCATTATTATTCACGGCATTTATTAGTCTCGGTTGTTGTTGAGTTGCACAACCCTCGTAGGCTGTTTCGTTGATGAGGAAGTACTTCTTTTGCTGTTTGAGTTGCTACTATTGCGCAGTTATTATTCCCGTGCCAGTTAACCCTATATGTCCTTACAATTGTCATATCCTGTTCCTGCTTTATACTACAGTTCAAAATCCGATACGATCATCTTACCCCAGCATCAGACTTTCTTCAGAAGATTCCTGCTCGATGCTTTGGGACTTTCGTTAACTTTCTTTAGTATAGGAGTGACAGTTCATTATTGTTTAGAGAAACTTTAAATATACCTTCTTCATTGCAGTGATTTAATTAAGATCTCTATCTTTTCCTAGTATACCTTATTACCGCAATTGTATGTTGTTGTGATCAGGCTGTATCAGAGATCATCAGCCTGTAGTAGTAGTAGTGCACTTATACTGAGTTATAGGATACCCCGTTATCGCAGATTTAACTCTGGAGGGTATAGGTGTTTTTGTGCGCCGGCCTTATAAGTTCAGGGGTTGGATCTAGTGTTACCGTTGTGGCTGTGTGCTTTCCTAGTCCAATGATTAAGAGCCCTTGTTTTATAAGAGCCCCGGTCGTAACAACAGAGCAAGAACCGGGAAAACACAAAACTCAACATAAAACAACGAACACAGATAAAATTAATCTACCAAAAAAATGAAACTAAGTATGTGTGTGGGCATTAAATATAGTTGGGTTGCTTTTCATGTCCAAATGCTCTCATTAACCCTTTGAGTACCTGCGACGTGTTATATATATTTTTTCTAGCTGTATTTAGACGATAGTATGCAGCTTAAGAAGGATATGTGGTAGTTGAAAGGGTTGGCGGAGATAGTTCGAAGTCTTGTTATTGGTAGACGTCCTTCCTAAGCTGAATAAAATCGTCTATCAGTTGCCAAAATATGGTATAAAGGAAGTGACTGGTACTGAACGGGTTAAACTAGCTCCCGTACACATAATAGATTCTACTTATTAACCCCTTCTGTACCGGGGACTTATTTTCATTATATTCTGGCAACTATTAGACGATTTCATGCAGTTGAGAATGGGCCTCCAGCAATGAACAGGCTTCGAACTCTCACTTAAACCTATTTACTACGACAGATCCTTCTTCAACTGCACAACATTGTTTAAATATGGCTAGAATATAATAAAAAGGAAGTCTCCGGTACAGAAGGGGTTAACCCCACTGTACCATCGACATGCTTTTCATCTTATTCTGGCTACTACTAAGCGATTTTATTCAGTTTAGGTAGGATCTCTAGCAATTATAAGGCTTCCAACTATCTCAATCAACCCTTTTAATTCACTGCCACATATTATCCTTCCCAAGCTGCATAAAATCGTCTAAGGATGGCTAGAATATAATGTAAGTAACACCCCGTTCTTTAACATTAATATAAATTACAAACCCCAATGTACTTTAATAAACTAATGAATGGCCCTCCTGGGATTCGGACTCGGGACACCACACCCAGAACATAAGCACCTAAACCATTACACCACCAACACAAACAGACGTCGCTGGTACGGAATGGGTTAAATGTGTCTGAAATATCATGAGTGTGTGTGTGTGATTTGAATTTTCAATATTCAAATCGTCTTGGGAAATGAAGGGGTCATGCATATTTTGGTTTAGCATAGTTTACGTAGTATTTGTTTACGCCTATGCTTGTGTGTTGTTTACGCCTATGCTTGTGTGTTGTTTACGCCTATGCTTGTGTGTTGTTTACGCCTATGCTTGTGTGTTGTTTACGCCTATGCTTGTGTGTTTTTACGCCTATGCTTGTGTGTTTTTACGCCTATGCTTGTGTGTTTTTACGCCTATGCTTGTGTGTTTTTACGCCTATGCTTGTGTGTTGTTTACGCCTATGCTTGTGTGTTTTTACGCCTATGCTTGTGTGTTTTTACGCCTATGCTTGTGTGTTTTTACGCCTATGCTTGTGTGTTTTTACGCCTATGCTTGATTTTTTTTTTTTTTTTTTTTTTTTTTTTTTTTTTTTTTTTTATGTAATATAATTGCAGAACAGAGGAATTTGATTTTAAGATAGAGGACGAGATAATCTTAAAGGGGGATGGTTCACTTTTTGGGCGATGTTTGCATGTATTCATTATTTTTGCATGTATTCATTATTTTTCTAGTTTCCTCCCTAGACCTCCATCAAATTAAAAAAAAACATCCATTAGGTCCCCCTTCTAGATTAATTTGTAAATGTTTAGGTAGAAAAATGTCCCGGCCGAAGGCCGGTTCTTCCAACATTACAGGCTCACTATCGTTCGCCAGGGAAAAAATCGACACCTAAATAGCACGAAAGGTCTTAAATATTGACGAAAAAATGGGGCGAAAGGTCTTATAATCCACTAACTAATGGGGCAAACATCTTAACATCTGAAAACTAATGGGGCTAAGCATGAGGGAGAAAGTGGTCCAGAAAACTTTTCCATTTCCCCTTAAAGGAAATTGTAATTAAACTTCATAGGTAATTTACGCACACTGTACCCAATATTTATCATTTAAAGTAAAACCATGCACTTCAGCAGTATATATATTCTTAAAAGGGGGGGGGGGTCACCTGCTTTTTGTTATTTCTGTCTTTTTCTCTATTTCTCTGGCTAGTATCCATTTGGCCCCATTCAGCCTACTGTTTTAAGACTTTTATCCCCATCCAGGTGTCAACATTTTACTGGCGAGCGTTAGCGAGCCAGCATATTTTTTTATTTGTGTTTGACAGCAGGCTAAATTTGTACATTTTTCGATAGAAAAATTTTTCCGGCGAAGCCGGATTTCTTCATATAATGTTGGCTCGCTATCGCTCGCCAGGAAGAAATCGACACCTACAGGGGTTAAGTCTTAAAATAGTTGGCTGAATGGGGCCGAATGGATACAAGCCAGAGAAAGAGAGAAAAAGACAGAAATAACTGAAAACAGGTCACCCCTCAGTAAACCATTCACTTCATCAGTATATATATTCTTAAACGTGACCACCCCCACAGTAATTCAATAGTTTCCATTGCGTTTTCCTAAATTGTTTAGTGTTAAAGCAATGAATGACTCTGATATCATAATCTCTACTCAACTCATACACATTTGTGGACTTCAACTATATTTATCTGGAAGTATATATCTGTAAACCAATCAATGAATATAATTTTCTATAAATTTTATAGAAAATTATATTCATAGATTGGTTTACAGATATATATATACTTCCATAGATAAATATAGTTGAAGTCCACAAATTTGTATGAGTTGAGTAGAGATTATGATATCAGAGTGTACATTCATTGCTTTAACGCTAAAAATTTTAGGAAAACGCAGTGGAAACTATTGAATGACTGTGGGGGTGGTCACGTTTAAGAATATATATACTGATGAAGTGAATGGTTTACTGAGGGGTGACCATTAAGAATATATATACTGATGAAGTGAATGGTTTACTGAGGGGTGACCATTAAGAATATATATACTGATGAAGTGAATGGTTTACTGAGGGGTGACCATTAAGAATATATATACTGATGAAGTGAATGGTTTACTGAGGGGTGACCATTAAGAATATATATACTGATGAAGTGAATGGTTTACTGAGGGGTGACCATTAAGAATATATATACTGATGAAGTGAATGGTTTACTGAGGGGTGACCATTAAGAATATATATACTGATGAAGTGAATGGTTTACTGAGGGGTGACCATTAAGAATATATATACTGATGAAGTGAATGGTTTACTGAGGGGTGACTATTTTAATCAACTACACAACTATGTATACTAATTTGTTAAAAGCAAGTTATATCCAAAAATCAATCCAAATAGTTATAGTTGCATACAGAAAAACATAGGTCCACAAAGTCTTATGAGTGGGCTAGAGACTATGGTATCCGACTGTACAATAATAAGTGATGTCTCGGCACCAAGTATGTTTTGATCAATAATTGGTATCGGCAATATCTAAGCTTCATTTCTGCATATCGCGTGAAATATACAAACATGTTCCTAAACTTACCCACCCTATTCAACATCTGACTGACACTAATACAGCACAGAACAGGCCAAACGTAACGACAGCTGGGACATGACTTATTAGCTCGACTGTACAATAATTATGCACTCTGATAGGGAGAGGAATAGTTTGGTAAAGGAGCTCTGTATGCAATTATAGGTAGAGGAATAGTTTGGTAAAGGAGCTCTGTATGCAATTATAGGGAGAGGAATAGTTTGGTAAAGGAGCTCTGTATGCAATTATAGGGAGAGGAATAGTTTGGTAAAGGAGCTTTGTATGGCAATTATAGCTACTTGTGAGATTTGTCAAACAAAATATACAGATTTCTTTAGAAAGTTTAGACAGGCAAAGGGGGGGGGGGGGTGACCTGCTTTTTTGTTATCTTCTATTCTCTTTCTCTGGCTTGTATCCATTCGGCCCCATTCAGCCTACTGTTTTAAGATGTTTATCCCCATACTTTTATCCCCATCCAGGTGTCGATTTCTTCCGGGCGAGCGATAGCGAACCAGCATTGTATGGAGAAATCCGGCTTCGCCGGAGACACCTCTATCGAAAAAAGTACAGATTTAGCCTGCTGTCAAAAACTTTTTAAAAATATGTTGGCTTGCTACCGCTCGCCAGGATAAAATCGACACCTGGATGGGGATAAACGTCTTACAACAGTAGGCTGAATAGAGCCAAATGTAAACCCAGAGAGAGAGAATAAAACGAGGTGGGCCCCCTTAATATGGCTTTGAGCTTTCAATTTTGCTAGGCCTACACTAACATTATAGAAGTAGATCTGCAACAGGTATGTTATGTGCATATGAGCATGTCTCACTCAAGAAGCAGGATAGTAGAATAGGTATGAGTGTGACAAATACATTCTCTCCTTTGCGAGACGAATGTGAGGGAAAAGATAGTCAGGATAAGGGAGGGATAACCGAAGTGCCTGCCGCCGACTCAGCTCCAACCTCTGACGCTGTGCTACCTACCACCACCCCCCCCACCACCACCACCAAGGGAGCTTCTGCCACCACCAGGGGTTCTCCAACTGCAGCTGCTGGATCCTCCCGAGGGAAAGGTAAGTCTGTGTCCCGAGAAGGTAAGTCTGTGTCGATTGTGGGCGACTCCATGGTAAGACATTTAGTTAGGGCTACCCGCACTAAACTTAGGAAGGTTGTGTGTCTGCCTGGCCATGGAGTTGGGAGGGTTTTAGAGAAGATGGACCACATCTTGGAAGATAGTGGAGATAACTCCATTATCTGTCTCAGTGCCGGGAGTAACGATGTTGGTAAGGGTAGAAGTGAGGAACTGCTGCAGCAGTATCGGGATGTGTTAGATAAAGTTAGGATGAAGGGAGGGATCCCTGTAGTACATTGTATCCTACCCAGAAGAGGAGTTCCCAAGGAATGGACATCCAGGGCGATTGGTGTCAATTGCCGTTTGGAGAAATATTGCAAAGAAAAAGCAATACCATTCATTGATAACTGGGATAATTTCTATGGGAGAGATGGGATGTACGCAAGGGATGGGGTTCATCTTTCACGGTTAGGGGTTTCTACATTAGCTAGTTCTTTAGATAGGGTGGTTGTGGGGTTTTGAACAGAAATATTGAGAGTGTAAATGAGAGGTTTAATGGAACAATTTTAGCGTCAGGCGAAAGCGATAAGGATATTCAGTCTCATGCTAAAAATGATGACTATAATGCAAATGATAGTAGTGATGGTGCAACGGAAGATGGAAATGTCGTTAGAAATAAAGGTAAATTAGGTATAAAGAAAAGAAGTAAATTGAGAGTATATTACACAAACTGTAGGAGTCTATGTAACAAAATGAACGAACTTAGAGCCCTTGTTAGCAAAGAAAATATAGACATAATAGCGCTAACTGAAACGTGGATTAATACAGAAACCAGGCATTTTTTAGCAGAATTTGATATACCAGGATATAGTTTGTTTAAATATGACCGAACAAGTAAGAGGGGTGGCGGTATAGCAGTGTTTGTCAGGAGTACATTAAAAAGCTGTATTAAATCAGGTATTAGACTAAATAACGATAATGAAAGTGTTTGGGTAGAGGTTAACGAAGGTAGTGAGACCATAGTTATTGGAGTTATGTATAGACCGCCAAATATGAGTAGAAATGACGGAACGTCATTATGGGAGGAAATTAAAATGGCATCAAGGTTTAGCAATGTGTGCATTATGGGGGATTTTAATTTTCCGAATATAGATTGGCAGCATCAAATAGGAGACTCTGATTCTGAGGAGTTTATAGAGGTAGTACAAGATAGTTTTTTATTTCAATTCATAGATACGCCGACTAGAGGTAATAATATTCTCGATTTAGTTTTCAGTAACAATGAACATATGGTAAATAATGTAGAGATAGGGGACCACCTAGGAAATAGTGACCACAATTCTGTGTATTTTAATATACAATGGAAAGGTAATACCAGAGAGAATACAACATTAATACCTGACTTTAGAAAAGCCAATTATGGTGGGTTAAGAAGAGCCCTATTAGCCGACCCTATGGTCAAAAAATTAAGTCGATCCAGGTGTCCAAATGAGTGTACCCCTTCTCAGGCACCTGTCATCTTAAGTCAGGAAGAGACGTCAACCTTGGTAGATACATACGATAATTTTATCAAGTCAGTATTCAATGCACAAAATAAATACATCCCCAAAAGAAAATTTAGATCAACACAGAACCAACCCAAATGGATGAATAATAGACTATTAGATCTTCTAGGACAAAAGAGAGGAATATATAGAAAGATTAGGAAAGGCGAAATTCACCTACTTGCTTACTATCAGAATCTATCAAGACAGGTAAAAAAGGATATTAGGAAAGAAAAAAGAAATTATGAAATCAAGGTTGCCAATGACTCAAAAAATAATCCTAAAGCTTTTTACCAACTATATAAATCCAAGGTTAGAGATGTAATTGGTCCCCTTAAAACTTCGATAGGAGAAATGACAGAAAATGATTTAGAAATGTGCAGTACATTAAATAGTCAATTTCTTTCCGTTTTCACTAATGAAAATTTGGCACAGTTTCCAGAAGTCCGTAAGGTATATAGCGATAGTATAGAAAATAGGTTAAGTACGGTTACTATAAGTAGAAATGATGTGCTTAAGGAAATTGACAGACTGAAACCTCATAAATCGCCTGGTCCTGATGAGGTATATGCTAGAGTATTAAAAGAATGTAGGGATGAGTTAAGTTACCCATTAACATTTTTATTTAACAAGTCATTGGAGACAGGTATAGTTCCAGAAGCTTGGAAGCTTGCAAACGTAGTTCCGATCTTCAAAAAAGGTGACAAATCAATAGCATCCAATTACCGTCCCATTAGTCTTACATCAATCATAGGAAAGCTACTAGAGTCAATTATTGCTAGTAAAATTAGAAACCACTTAGATACATTTAATTTAATAAATTCTTCTCGGCATGGATTCACTCAGGGACGTTCTTGCCTTACTAATTTGCTTAGTTTTTTCTCAGAGGTATATGAAGCAGTAGATAATGACAAGTCATATGATATAATATATTTAGATTTCAGTAAAGCTTTCGACAGAGTCCCCCATGAGAGATTGATGAGAAAGGTTGAGGCGCATGGAATAGGTGGGGCGTTGTTGGGATGGATTAGGTCATGGCTAATTGGTAGGAAGCAGAGAGTCAGCATAAATGGTACGAAGTCAGAATGGGGAGCAGTCAAAAGTGGTGTCCCCCAGGGATCTGTATTAGGTCCTCTGTTGTTTGTTATATACATAAATGACCTAGATTTAGGTATAACTAGTAGGATAAGTAAATTTGCAGACGATACCAAAATGGGGAGAACAATTGATTCAGATAGAGATATAGAGTGCCTCCAAAGGGATCTAGATACCTTACACGAATGGTCAGTAAATTGGCAGATGAAGTTTAACATTGACAAATGCAAGGTATTAAAGATAGGGAAGATGCATACAAATGTTAAATATAAACTAGCTAATGTGGAATTAGAAAACTCGAATTGTGAGAAAGATCTAGGTGTGTTTGTTAGCAATGATTTGAAGCCTAGACAACAGTGTATAAGCGTTCGAAACAAGGCAAACAGGATTCTCGGGTTCATCTCTAGGAGTGTGAGTAACAGAACTGCTGATGTTATCTTAAAACTTTACTTGTCATTAGTGAGACCCCATATGGATTATGCTGTTCAATTTTGGTGTCCTTATTACAGAATGGACATAGATTCATTGGAGAGAGTACAACGTAGAATGACAAAAATGATCCATAATATTAGAAATCTTCCGTATAAAGAAAGGTTGAAGAGATTAGGCTTACATTCGTTAGAGAGACGCAGAGTTAGAGGGGATATGATAGAGGTGTTCAAGTGGGTTAGTGGGATTAACAAAGGGAACATGACAAATGTACTAAAGCTCAGTGATAGCGAAAGAACTCGTACCAATGGTTTCAAATTAGATAAATTTCGTTTCAGAAAAGATATAGGCAAATATTGGTTTGGTAACAGAGTTGTAGATGGGTGGAATGGACTACCAGGTGCTATAGTGGGATTAAAAACGATAGGGAGCTTTAAGATAAAATTGGATAAGCATATGGACGAGAAGGGTTGGGTGTGAAGGGGGATCAGCAGGGTTGGGCCAATCAGCGCTCTGCAGACCCCCGTAATCCTGCGTTAATCTTTAACCGTTTTGGTAAGATGATCCTCAGGGTATTAGAGTGTTGAGCCTATAATTGGGCTTTGCAATTGGGGTTGTGTGGGACAGGGATCTGCCTTGCTTGGGCCAATCGGCTTTCTGCAGACTCCCATTTTCTTATGTTCTTATGTTCTTATGTCTTGCGTGTCTATACTCGATTCCTTGTAGGTTGGCCAAAAATCGTGAGCCCTATCTTCTGTAACTCATAAAAGGCTAGAACAAATGACCGGCATAATTCCCACGCCTATTCCTGGCTGACTCTTCCTAAATGGTAGTCATATTAGCTCGATTACTCCAGTCATATATTAGTTATAGAAGTTAATGGTCAAGAGTTTTCGCCAGCAAATTCCCACGCCTATTCCCTGGCTGACTCTTCCTAAATGGTAGTCATATTAGCTCGATTACTCTAGTTATAGAAGTTAATGGTCAAGAGTTTTCGCCAGCAAATTCCCTCGCCTATTCCCTGGCTGACTCTTCCTAAATGGTAGTCATATTAGCTCGATTACTCTAGTCATATATTAGTTATAGAAGTTAATGGTCAAGAGTTTTCGCCAGCAAATTCCCTCGCCTATTCCCTGGCTGACTCTTCCTAAATGGTAGTCATAAATAGCTCGATTATTCTAGTCATATATTAGTTATAGAAGTCAACCCTTTGAATACCAGCGACGTGTCTTATATTTTTATTCTAGCTATAATTAGACGATATTAAGCAGCTTGGGAAGGATCTGTGATAGTTAAAAGGGTTGATAGAGATATTTTGAAGCCTTATCATTGTTAGAGGTCCTTCCTAAACTGCATAAAACCGTCTAATAGTTGCCAGAATATGATGAAAATGACGTCCCTGGTACTGAATGGGTTAATGGTCAAGAGTTTTCGCCAACTTATGATAATACGGGTATAGTATGAGAGTGTACGATATTCAATTTTAAGGCTGGGTTTTCCGAAGCATCAATCTGCATTTTTGAGTTTTAATTGTGTGCGTGATTATGTGGAAGAAGAGTCGTTTTTCTGGTCCCCCTATTTCCCTAGTTTTCAGATTTAGAGACGTTCGCCCCATTTGTTTGGCGATTTTAAAACCTTTCATCCCCTTTATATATCAGTATCAAGGCCTTTCGTGCCATTTAGGTGTCTATTTTTTCCTGGCGAGCGATAGCGAGCCTGTATTTTTAAGAGAGGAAACTAAATCAATAATAAATATATAAATACATTAATACATAAATCCTACCCCCTTAGCCTTTGAACACGAGACGCCTTCATCGAGTTGCGTACAATCGTTCAGTATTAGCCTGCATAAAAGACATCATGCAATAAATGTATTCTACTTAAGGGGAGACTGGCCGTTTGTTTGGTCTAATAATTCATGCATTCATATATTTTGTTTTTAGTTTCCTCCCTAGACCTCCATCAAGCTTAGAAAAACACCCCCTAGACACCCCTTCAAGATAAATTTGTACATTTTTCGGTAGAAAAATGTTTCAGCCGAAGGCCGGTTCCTCTTAAAATTGACAACGAAAAGGGGGCAAAAGGTATTAAAATCGCCAAACTAATGGGAAAAACTTCATAAAATCTGAAAACTATTGGATGTAAAGCATGAGGGACAAGGGTGACCAGAAAAAATAGCCCATGTCCCCTTAAAGGTTTTCCCCTTTTATATTTTACACAAATATTTTATGAGCAGAAATGTAAATAATGTGATTGAGGGAGTGGGTGCACCTTCATTAACACCTTATTGGCGGGCTAGGCGGTCTATTTGACCGTACCGCACAGCGTTTTTTTTTTACCCTAAATAGGGTTGTCTACGTGATCATTTTCATGACTAAATAAGACCCAGAGCGTAAAACAAGTATCTATCCCTGAAAGGGCGTAAACAGAGCTTTCCGAACCATCCTTGTATGACTACTGGTTCTCTTGCAACGATCGTGCAACACGAGTGCAAAAACCCTATAATTAGGTAATTTCCGTACATAATTCCCTGTGTAGCGAGTGAGAAAGGGGGGAGAAGGGTGGGATACAGTTCAGTAGGTCTACGGTGGTCGTGGGGTGCGGTCGTAAGATTACTACGCTCTTCCCACTGCTCGTCCCACCGCTCAGCTCTCTCTCTCGGCAACATTACGTGCTGAAAATGGCGCTTGACAGCTGTCGTGCACCCCCACTTAGTCCAAATTGATTTCACTCGACATATGTTGCGCGCCGCCAGTTAAGGGTTAATATATACATATACTGTATATAATTATATAAAATTGATAGTTTCAGTATCAGTAAATATATAAATATATTGAAAAGATCTGGTAGAAGAAAGCCAACATTGTTAAATTTTCATTAAGACTATGCCTTCTACCTCGTTAACTCCTTGCGACATATATGACGCGATCGCGTCATATGGAACTTATGACCAAAAACTCATATGACGCAATCGCGTCATATGGACTTATCTACATGCCTCTCCAATAAGTCCATATGATGCACTAGCGTCATATGGAGCTCAGTAAGTCCGGTAAGTTAGATGAAGATCTGTCGGTTGGTGGCAACCCCAGGTTCCTCCGACAATTCTAACGGCCAGCAGTGTGGTTTTGACAGTTGTGTGGTGCAGTGACAATGATACCGGGCACCCGCCTCCGTGGACTTACTGGAACATAATATGTCTGGGGGGGTTAATAACCCCTACTCTGCCAGGAACATCTCTAATACTATATTCTGGCAACTATTATACGATTATATACAGTTTAAAACGACTCTAGCTTTTACCAGGCTTCGAACTATCTCACTTTGTCATATTTACTACCACAGATCTTTCTTAAACTGCACACTATTGTCTATCTCACTTTGTAATATTTACTACCACAGATCCTTCTTAAACTGCACACTATCGTCTATCTCACTTTGTAATATTTACTACCACAGATCCTTCTTAAACTACACACTATCGTCTAAATATAACTAGAATAAACTGAAACAGACGTCGCCAGTACAGAAGTTGTTAATATGTTAATGAACAAGAGAATGTTATATCTAATTCCGATATGCAATAGTCGATACAGAGCTCTCTTTAGTTAATGTTATAGATTATTATATATGGGTATGCAAGCAATATGCCTTTTCAAAATAATTACGCCAAAACTCTTGAACATTTACCTCTATAAACAACGAACAACTTGAGTAATCGAGCTAATATTTCTAACATTTGATAGGGGTCAGTCAGGGAGTAGGCTATGTGTGGACATTTGCAGTCCATTTGCTCTAGCCCTTTTTAAGTTAAGCGAGGTTGGGGTAAATGTTGTCTGGCCTACCTATTTGGAACCGGGAATAGCTGTGTGGCGCAGGTATCAAAGGTAAGTAGTTATAAAGGCAATGGCATTGAATTTAGCAAAGCAAATGATTACTTTAGTCAATATGTTTTGAGAAAATAGTGTTATTGTGATGACACGACAGCTTTGACTCTCTTTAGAATCCTGTTCAGGTATATATATATATATATATATATATATATATATATATATATATATATATAGTACCATATATATATACTGTATATATATATATATATATATATATATATATATATATATATATATATATATATATATATATAAATTAATATATATATATATACCTTCTTACTCATCTCCCATATATCCATCCATCTTGTTTATTTCTATTTGCGTCTCCTCAACATTCTTTCCTCGTACTGCTAATCATGGACATGTGTGGTAATTAAGTGAACTTAAAGCAAATGAAATTACAGCTAAAATGGACATATAATTACAATAACGAAGTAAATTAGCTGTTTTTTTTTTTTCGTGTGCTTGTGGCGTTAGTTTGCATATTACGTAACGCTAGGTTGAATAAGTTAGATAAGATTAAGTAAATTAGGGCTATTTTGATAATTTGGATATGTTAAGTACACCTAGCTAGATTAGGAATGTTTTACGGAAGTTGAGTAAGGAGTCTTCATAGATGGATATGGGGAATAGGGACCTCATTCTTCCTCATAATTAGCCCTATTAGTTTAGATATTATAAAACATTCTCATCATTAATTTAGTGATTATATGACCATTCACTCAATATACAGTATGTGTCGATTTCAAGACCTTTCGTGGCATTTAGGTATTGTTGTTTTCCTTACAAGCGATAGCAAACTTACAATTTGGGAGGAACCAGCCTTGGGCTAGGTCATGTAACTACCTAAAAATGTACAAGTTCATCTCGAACAGGGGTATTATGGGTATATTTGTTAAGCTTGATGGAGGTCTAGGCCTACCGATAATTAATGGACAAAAGTGATCCCCAAATTTCTTCCTATTTTACTCTTAAGATTCAAATACGCAAATGGGTGTAAGCTTATTTGCCTTATCAGCACCTTATGACGCATTAATGTTCTTACGTCTGGCTATCATTAGACAATTGTATGCACATTAGAGAGTATACCTGTATATGCCAAGGGTTGATTGAGACCACCTTTACCCCTTCAACCTCCACAGGTGACCGATCCTTCCTAAGATGTATAGAATCGTCTACCGATTTCCAGAAAAAAACTCTTTAAAACGCGTTCTACTTTTCAAGGGGTTAGTACTCATAACTCTGTGTTAAAAGAGACTATAACAAATAAACCGTGTTCCAAGTAGGTAGTCCAGAAATTGTGAACCCTAAACTCTGTAACTCAAAAATGGGCTAGAACAAATGGGCTGTACATTTCCACAACTATTCCCTCACAAACCCTCACAAAATGGTAGACATAATTATTAGGTCGGTTACTCAAGTATACGTGAATCTGGGTGACCGGACAACTCAACCAGTAGACCATTTCAACCAGTAGCTCTCAACCAGTACCAAATCAACCAATACCAAATCAACCAATACGCTTAGGTTAGGTTAGGTTTGGTTAGTACTATATTTTGGCAGTGGTTTGGTTGGTCTTGTTTGACTTGGCACTGGTTGAGAGCTACTGGTTGAAATGGTCTACTGGTTGAGATGTCCGGGAACCGTGAATCTGTGCACACGTGTACTGGCGACATAAATTTGGATCCACTCCGTGAATTATGTGAACAAAATTTATTGTTAATTTACGAGCATGTGTTTGTTATACTTTAAATTGATCTGGGAGTGAGTACGATTTCTTGTATAAATATTCGCCCACGATGTGTTTTTTTTTGTCTCTACAATTAACCCCTTCTGTACCGGTGATGTACTTTTTTATTTTGTTCTGGCCACTATTAGACGATTTTGTTCAGCTTAGGAAGGATGTCTACCCACTAAAAGGCTACAGACTATCTCAATTAACCCTTTTAGCTACCATATATCCTTCCTAATATCGTCTAAATGTAGCTAGTTCAAATTTAAGAGAGGTAGCCGGTACAGAAGGGGTTAATATCCTTTCACATAGGGTGGATTGGACACTTCTAACCTAATTTAAGAGAGGTAGCCGGTACAGAAGGGGTTAATATCCTTTCACATAGGGTGGATTGGACACTTCTGAACATGATTAGACTAATATCCAGTATTCGAGAATGGATAATAAGTCGTAGGCGTGTGCATAAACCTTTAACCGTCCTGGTGGTGTAATGGTTAAGGTGGCAAAAATATGTGTGTGATAACCCGTGTTCGAATCCCGGTGGATCATATATACTTTAATTAATTTCATTGGGGGTGTGGTGGTGAGATTAATAAAAATAATATTATTAGTAGGTTTAGGGATATTTCTTCGAGAGGCCGGTCTATATGATCTGTGCCCCATGAATATTCTTTCCTCTCACTTAAACAGTAGGCTACCATAGTGCGGTTGGGAGTATGAACATGATTAGACTAATATCCAGTATTCGAGAATGGATAATAAGTCGTAGGCGTGTGCATAAACCTTTAACCGTCCTGGTGGTGTAATGGTTAAGGTGGCAAAAATATGTGTGTGATAACCCGTGTTCGAATCCCGGTGGATCATATATACTTTAATTAATTTCATTGGGGGTGTGGTGGTGAGATTAATAAAAATAATATTATTAGTAGGTTTAGGGATATTTCTTCGAGAGGCCGGTCTATATGATCTGTGCCCCATGAATATTCTTTCCTCTCACTTAAACAGTAGGCTACCATAGTGCGGTTGGGAGTATGAACATGATTAGACTAATATCCAGTATTCGAGAATGGATAATAAGTCGTAGGCGTGTGCATAAACCTTTAACCGTCCTGGTGGTGTAATGGTTAAGGTGGCAAAAATATGTGTGTGATAACCCGTGTTCGAATCCCGGTGGATCATATATACTTTAATTAATTTCATTGGGGGTGTGGTGGTGAGATTAATAAAAATAATATTATTAGTAGGTTTAGGGATATTTCTTCGAGAGGCCGGTCTATATGATCTGTGCCCCATGAATATTCTTTCCTCTCACTTAAACAGTAGGCTACCATAGTGCGGTTGGGAGTATGAACATGATTAGACTAATATCCAGTATTCGAGAATGGATAATAAGTCGTAGGCGTGTGCATAAACCTTTAACCGTCCTGGTGGTGTAATGGTTAAGGTGGCAAAAATATGTGTGTGATAACCCGTGTTCGAATCCCGGTGGATCATATATACTTTAATTAATTTCATTGGGGGTGTGGTGGTGAGATTAATAAAAATAATATTATTAGTAGGTTTAGGGATATTTCTTCGAGAGGCCGGTCTATATGATCTGTGCCCCATGAATATTCTTTCCTCTCACTTAAACAGTAGGCTACCATAGTGCGGTTGGGAGTATGAACATGATTAGACTAATATCCAGTATTCGAGAATGGATAATAAGTCGTAGGCGTGTGCATAAACCTTTAACCGTCCTGGTGGTGTAATGGTTAAGGTGGCAAAAATATGTGTGTGATAACCCGTGTTCGAATCCCGGTGGATCATATATACTTTAATTAATTTCATTGGGGGTGTGGTGGTGAGATTAATAAAAATAATATTATTAGTAGGTTTAGGGATATTTCTTCGAGAGGCCGGTCTATATGATCTGTGCCCCATGAATATTCTTTCCTCTCACTTAAACAGTAGGCTACCATAGTGCGGTTGGGAGTATGAACATGATTAGACTAATATCCAGTATTCGAGAATGGATAATAAGTCGTAGGCGTGTGCATAAACCTTTAACCGTCCTGGTGGTGTAATGGTTAAGGTGGCAAAAATATGTGTGTGATAACCCGTGTTCGAATCCCGGTGGATCATATATACTTTAATTAATTTCATTGGGGGTGTGGTGGTGAGATTAATAAAAATAATATTATTAGTAGGTTTAGGGATATTTCTTCGAGAGGCCGGTCTATATGATCTGTGCCCCATGAATATTCTTTCCTCTCACTTAAACAGTAGGCTACCATAGTGCGGTTGGGAGTATGAACATGATTAGACTAATATCCAGTATTCGAGAATGGATAATAAGTCGTAGGCGTGTGCATAAACCTTTAACCGTCCTGGTGGTGTAATGGTTAAGGTGGCAAAAATATGTGTGTGATAACCCGTGTTCGAATCCCGGTGGATCATATATACTTTAATTAATTTCATTGGGGGTGTGGTGGTGAGATTAATAAAAATAATATTATTAGTAGGTTTAGGGATATTTCTTCGAGAGGCCGGTCTATATGATCTGTGCCCCATGAATATTCTTTCCTCTCACTTAAACAGTAGGCTACCATAGTGCGGTTGGGAGTATGAACATGATTAGACTAATATCCAGTATTCGAGAATGGATAATAAGTCGTAGGCGTGTGCATAAACCTTTAACCGTCCTGGTGGTGTAATGGTTAAGGTGGCAAAAATATGTGTGTGATAACCCGTGTTCGAATCCCGGTGGATCATATATACTTTAATTAATTTCATTGGGGGTGTGGTGGTGAGATTAATAAAAATAATATTATTAGTAGGTTTAGGGATATTTCTTCGAGAGGCCGGTCTATATGATCTGTGCCCCATGAATATTCTTTCCTCTCACTTAAACAGTAGGCTACCATAGTGCGGTTGGGAGTATGAACATGATTAGACTAATATCCAGTATTCGAGAATGGATAATAAGTCGTAGGCGTGTGCATAAACCTTTAACCGTCCTGGTGGTGTAATGGTTAAGGTGGCAAAAATATGTGTGTGATAACCCGTGTTCGAATCCCGGTGGATCATATATACTTTAATTAATTTCATTGGGGGTGTGGTGGTGAGATTAATAAAAATAATATTATTAGTAGGTTTAGGGATATTTCTTCGAGAGGCCGGTCTATATGATCTGTGCCCCATGAATATTCTTTCCTCTCACTTAAACAGTAGGCTACCATAGTGCGGTTGGGAGTATGAACATGATTAGACTAATATCCAGTATTCGAGAATGGATAATAAGTCGTAGGCGTGTGCATAAACCTTTAACCGTCCTGGTGGTGTAATGGTTAAGGTGGCAAAAATATGTGTGTGATAACCCGTGTTCGAATCCCGGTGGATCATATATACTTTAATTAATTTCATTGGGGGTGTGGTGGTGAGATTAATAAAAATAATATTATTAGTAGGTTTAGGGATATTTCTTCGAGAGGCCGGTCTATATGATCTGTGCCCCATGAATATTCTTTCCTCTCACTTAAACAGTAGGCTACCATAGTGCGGTTGGGAGTATGAACATGATTAGACTAATATCCAGTATTCGAGAATGGATAATAAGTCGTAGGCGTGTGCATAAACCTTTAACCGTCCTGGTGGTGTAATGGTTAAGGTGGCAAAAATATGTGTGTGATAACCCGTGTTCGAATCCCGGTGGATCATATATACTTTAATTAATTTCATTGGGGGTGTGGTGGTGAGATTAATAAAAATAATATTATTAGTAGGTTTAGGGATATTTCTTCGAGAGGCCGGTCTATATGATCTGTGCCCCATGAATATTCTTTCCTCTCACTTAAACAGTAGGCTACCATAGTGCGGTTGGGAGTATGAACATGATTAGACTAATATCCAGTATTCGAGAATGGATAATAAGTCGTAGGCGTGTGCATAAACCTTTAACCGTCCTGGTGGTGTAATGGTTAAGGTGGCAAAAATATGTGTGTGATAACCCGTGTTCGAATCCCGGTGGATCATATATACTTTAATTAATTTCATTGGGGGTGTGGTGGTGAGATTAATAAAAATAATATTATTAGTAGGTTTAGGGATATTTCTTCGAGAGGCCGGTCTATATGATCTGTGCCCCATGAATATTCTTTCCTCTCACTTAAACAGTAG
>JBAKBP010027977.1:0-29309 GCA_037953745.1 Lithodes maja | reverse complement strand
CACCAGCCCCTACACCACTAGCATCTGTTGCCAGCTGAAAAGGCCTGTTAAAGTCTGGGGCCCTGAGTATCGGGTGAGTACACAGCAAATGCTTCACTAAATTAAAAGCCTTTTCACACTCAGGCGCCCACAAAAACTTTTTGTCTTTAGATAACAAATCTGTGAGAGGTGCCAACACCGTAGAGTAACCTTTTATAAAGCGTCTGTAGTAGCCTATCATACCCAAGAATCTCATGATCTGCTTCTTGGTGGTTGGGTGCGGAAATTTATTGATAGCCTGTACCTTGTTCTGAGGAGGGCACACCTGTCCCCTTCCCACTACAAACCCAAGGTACTGCACAGTGGCTTTTACGAAGTCACACTTTGCCAAATTTACTACCAGACTTGCTTCACTAAGTTTCCGGAACAAGGTCTCCAGGTGCTCACAATGGCTCTCAAAGTCGTCATCATAAATGATTACATCGTCCAAGTATACGGTGCAATTTGGAATGTCCTTGACAATTTCATTCATCAGGTTCTGAAACGTTGCTGGTGCATTCTTAAGTCCGTAGGGCATAACATTACACCGGTAAGTACTCCCGTCCACCACAAAACCACATACCTCTTTAGCACGCTCGGACAAAGGTACTTGCCAGTAACCTTTTACTAAATCTACTTTAGACAAAAACCGAGCATTACCAATTTTATCAACACTATCATCAACCCGAGGAAGAGGATATGGGTTAGTTGGAGTCAAACCGTTTAGCCTACGGAAATCAATACAGAAGCGTACCTTGCCATCTGGCTTAGGCTGCAGTGTTACGGGGGAAGTCCATTTAACGGTGCCTTTCTCTATCAACCCTCTACCGAGCATATACTCCAACTCATCCCTCAGAGCGGGTAGTTTTATGGGGGGCACACGGTACGGGATTGACTTAAAGGGTAGATGGTCCCCCACGTCAACATCATGCATAGCCTGAGTAGTGAGGCCTGGGTGTTCAGCAAATACAGTGGGGTATGAACCGAGCAACTGACGGATAGCTTCAAATTGCGGCTCAGGCAAATGGGCTATAGCCTCGTCAGCCCTTAGGCTCGAGTTCCCCGCCCACTGATCCGCTGAAACATGGTGATCCCAGCTATCCTCCTCTGAAGCTTGACTGTCCCCCTCTCCTTCTCCACCACGGCCGCAACAAGCCAACACAGGGACAGTGAGAGGCTCAGAGGGGCGCCTCACATACTCTTTTATCAGGTTCACGTGACATAACTGATTCTTCTTCCTCCTGTCTGGAGTGGCAACAAGGTAATCTAGGTCCGAAATTTTCTCCACAATTTTATAGGGTCCAGTATACTTCGCCGACAAGGGGTTACCCACCAAAGGCAACAAAATCAACACCTCCTGTCCCACAATGAACTCCCGGAGCTTCACTTTGCGATCATACCTGTCCTTCATTAAAGCTTGTGACCCTGTTAAATTCCGACCTGCCATCTCCAGACTCTTAAGCATGCGCTCACGGCTTTCAAACACATACTTCAACAAGGAACAAGGCGGCACAGTTCCTTCCCAAATTTCCCGCAGCATATTAAGGGGGCCCCTGACTCGGTGTCCAAAAATTAGCTCGTTTGGACTAAATCCCAGGCTCTCACCAGGCACTTCCCGAGCAGCAAACAGTACATACGGCAATCCAAGATCCCAATCTCTTCCGTTATCAGCACAATAACACCTGAGCATGCTTTTAAGGGTGGCATGCCACCGCTCAAGCACCCCTTGGCTCTCAGGGTGATACGCTGACGATACCACCGCCCGTATTCCATGCTGTTGCATTGTTTGCTTAAAGAGATTGGAGGTGAAATTGGACCCCTGATCAGACTGAATCTCCTCCGGGTACCCGTACCTTGAAAAGTACCACAACAAGTTACTGACTACCGTCTTAGCCATGCCGTTTTTCATGGGGTATGCATCGGGGTATCTAGTGGCAACATCCATGATGGTTAACAAAAATTTATTACCAGCCTTTGTGGGAGGGAGGGGACCAACCATGTCAACAACAATCTTACTAAAAGGTGGCCCAATTACAGGAATAGGGTGCAACGGAGCTTTAGGAATAACTTGGTTTGGTTTCCCGACCCGTTGACAAATATCACATGAGTTTATCCAGGACTGCACATGAGACTTCATCCCCGGCCACCAAAACAACTTCCCCAAAGCCGCCACCGTTTTTCTTACCCCCAAATGTCCTGCCAGCGGTGTGTCATGCGCCAAACTCAGTAGGCTATCCCTGCACTCCCGCGGCACCATCAACTGGTCCACTACCCCGGACCCCATCTTCCAGCTACGGTTAGGGTCTTGAAAACGTCGATACAGGATGCCATCTAAATAAAAAAAATCTCCCGGCTGTGCATCACCGTCCTCGTCGAGCTCCACAGCTCCATTAGCACACGTTTGGAGCTCAGGGTCCTCCAGCTGCAACCGACGTATATCTGAGGGTGCCAAGCGATCTAACTGCTCCCGGAGCAATGCATGACCCTCCCCGATACTGAGCTGCTCCCTCTGTCTCTCTCGATGTTCATAACGTTGCTGTCGTGGAGACTCGTCATGCCCAGCCTCGTCACTCTCGATGACAGGCCCAGGGGCTACTCCAGAACTAAGTAATGGTGCTAATACTGAATCACCCAGGAGAGCCGCTGAGTCAAAACTCTTAAAACCAACTCCAGCTTTAGCCTCCTCCTGTTGATCGTTCCTCTGCTGGTCTGAAGACGGAGGACTAGGCTGTGACACTTTAGCTGCCCGAGCTCGGGTGACAGCACACGCCATGGGTTGTGCCTGGCACCGCTCGACCCACTCTCGCTCTTCCCTACTCACGTCGGCCGGCCTCTCGGCAACGACTAAGGGTAGAACCTCAGAAGCGGGCATTGCAAAGTCGTTGCCGAGAAGAAGGTCGACGCCCTCCACTGGCAGTTTCTCCACAATCCCAACATCCAATTCACGTGCCACACCATCCACCTCCAACTCCAACCGCACCAGCGGGTATGACCGAGTTGCATTAATACCCTGCACCACCACCACCCGAGCCGCATTTATAGGGTAGCCAGTCAAGTTTTTCATCAAAGTCTGGGAAGCACCTGTATCACGCAAGACCTCTACTCCATGCTTGCGCCCCGCCCACATCACGCAACCCCGTCCTCTATGGTCGCAAAAAACATCCTGAGCAGGGTTCGAGCCTCTCAGGTGTTTCTGCATTGGCTGTGCCTCAGCCTCTGACGAACTGCCCCGGGCAAACTCAGAAGACTTCGGAGACACACCAATGTTGCAGGCCAAAGACACAGCTGCTGTAGGTGGTTTGCTAGGACAGACTCTTGCAAAGTGCCCCTTTTCATGACAAAGATAACACTCCAACTCCCCTCTGGGCTTCCCTTGGTACTGGGAAGGGCCCGGCCCCTTCTTAAATGGGACGGTGTTAGTCTTGTGGTCAGTCTTGGTATCATAACTCTTGTACTTGTTTGCATAAGATATATTACTAACTCGGGGGGTGGGGCGTCACGCCCCTTGTTACCTGCCTCACTACGCTGGGCAGACCCGCACCCACGAATTAATGATAGCCGGAGGTCAGCCATCTCAGCTGCCTCCTGTAGAGTTTTAGGGTTCTTTTCTTTAATAGTTAAAGTCATATCTGCACCAGTACACTTATAAAACTGCTCGAGCAGAAACAGCTCAGTCAACTGTTCGGCCGTCTCAGCTTTCTCAGAACGTGTCCAGTTAGCAAGTGCATCTTTTAAGTCCCGGGCATGTTCAAGAAAGGTCGCCTCCCTAGTCTTCGTAACACCCCGAAACTTCAATCGATATGTTTCTGGTTGCAACTCGTATGCCCGTAGGACAGCTCTCTTCAATACTGGGTAGTCAATGCAAGACTCTAAACGCAGTGCATCATAAGCCTTCAGACCCTTACCCGTAAGTCTTGAGAAGACTAGAGCTGCCCACTTCTCTTCAGGCCAATTATGCTCCCTACACTTCTTCTCAAAACGATTAAAAAATTCTGTGACTTCAGTTTCACTAAATGCCGGCACCAACTTGACTAAGTGGGACAAGGACTGTTCTCTTACTTGGCCCTCACGGCCCATCCGAATCCCTGTCGACTCTGCACGAGTCTTATCTAAATCTATTTGAGCACAATATTTCTCTGAGTCGTACCTAAGCTCAGCCTCGTGCCTCCTGGTCTCATCCTCCTGCCTCCTAACCTCAATCTCATGCTTCCTAGTCTCATTCTCCTGCCTCCTAGTCTCATTCTCCTGCTTCCTAGCCTCATTCTCCATTTTAGCAAGCTCGAGTTTAAATATCATCTCAGGAGACAGGCCGGAAGAGGGAGCTGCCACTACTGAAGGAGGGGGGGCAAGAACTGGGGAACCACCATACGCACCGCCCGAGGGCACTCCAATCTTCCAATGCTCATCCCTCTGTGGGAGAGTGCTAACCTCCGGCAACTGAGTGGACGGCACTGTGGGAGTCGAGTGAGAGGGGATCTGGGGAGGAACCCCCCCAAACGCCCTCTCCTCCGAAACCCCATGTCGCCCACGCAACACCCAGGAAATCAGCTCCCCCTTGGACATCCCTCCTACATTGGATAGACCCAAAACCTTGGCTATCAGGTGCAAGCCATAAACATTCACCCCAGTCAGCCTCTCCTCCGTCACGTGGTACTGCTTACTCACAAAAAGTCTAGCATCCTCCTCACTAGTTACTAACGGCACCTCCTCACATAGCATCTCTCGCTCCTCGTCAATACTAGGGCCCGACATACTGAAGTTCACCAAAAAATTCTCGAGACAAAAGTGTTAAACTCCCTTATGCAAGCACTAATTACTAAATTAACTGGAGTCTCTTAAATGCTCTCCTAATTGCCTTACAAAAAAAAATATTCTTCAATATGTACGCTAAAGTACCAACAAACAAATGTTGTACAACTCTGCAAAAAATTATACTGTTCACAAAATCCTAAGCAAGGTCGCCATTTGTTACGACCGGGCACTCGGGTACACTAGGGCTCTTACACAGGACTCGAGTATGGCTCGCTGCCACAACGGAAACACACGATCCCAACCCCAGAGTACTGCCAGCCGAACAAAAAACGCCACTACCCTCCAGAGTTCTATCTGCTATAACGGGGTATACAAGAACTCGGTACTAGCGTTTCACACAACAGACTAATAGCAAGACGGGAGTTATCTAGTCTGGTCAACAATCAAACAAAGAAGAAAGTACTACAACACTAAAGAATAGTGTTGGCCGAAGCCGAAGTAATCCACCCTTGAACTAAGAACTTAAGAAGTCCTCCACCCTCTACTTCGGATCGGCACTATTACGTTACGTTAAACAATAGTCCTCGAGCATCAAGCAAGGAATCTTCTGATAAGTTAGATGCTTCTCGAATACTCGTAAGAAGTAAGTATCGGATTTTGAACAGCAATTTAATGAATAACTCACTGGTAATTAAAGGCTTTAAATTGACATAAGAAGAATTATAAGAATAAGCAATAGGATATGGCAAACATTAAGAAGAAGTACTCCGACAATGCACTGGCAATAGCCTACTAAGATTGTGCTCGTGGGCCACTAATCTCTGAAGTAGCTAAGCGTGCCACACATGAAATCAATAGTGCTTAAACAATAATATACATAAGGAGAAGCTTCAATACTATGCTGTATCTGCTGGTCGAGCAAAGTCTAGCTGGGATATCTAAGGTTAAGAGACAATGGCTGAGCAAGCGGCTCGTAGCCTAGCGAGGTCCTTAAGACTGTGCGTCAAATTACGGTAATTGACGGGATGCTCTCTTGAGAGATCCAGATCACTAGTATCTGGTTCTCTCCTGGCGATCCTCTCAAAGTCAAGCAAATGAGATAGCACAGTGTTGGGTGGCACAGGCAAAAGCCCTCACTCGCAACACAGTGCTAAACTCCCACGGTACACAATCAAAAAGACCCCCTAGGCTTCCCACGTCTCCGTTGCAATTGTGCTGGTTCAACCAACCTAGCACTCATAGGAAATCACAACTCGAGGAACCCTATCCCAGTCTAGCATTACCTAAACCAGCAGAAAACAGGAACATGAATAATAGTACACAGGGAAATACATATACGAGTGCAACAAACATCAATCAATCCTATTCTAGTTAACCCTTCCAAAAATAGGCTATCTAACAGGCACTTATCTCGTGAGAACTCAAGCGATAATACTTTGGCTGACTAAATCTGCACCAAAGGGGTCATTGGTTAAAAAGGGACGAGAAGAGAAGAAAATAGGCTGTTCAGAGAGTAGAGAAAGTTCACATCAGTCGGAAGAATATCGATAGTTGCAAGGGATATGAGAGGTCGCTTTGCCTGATGAGTTCTGAAGAATTGTGGCGAGGACCTCTCTTTTTATACTCGGCCCTGTAGCGAGCATATCGCCAACACTAAGGACCGCCCACTGGCAATCATGACGTCATATACTCTCTCAATCTGGGATCGACAAAGAACTTCCCACGCGCTGAAAGGGAGGAAGGGAGGAAGGGAGGAGGGAGTTAGGCCTACACACATACTCATAGTCAGATCAACAACAACAACGGAGGAGAAAAGGAAAGAAGGAAGAAAGGGGAGAGAGGGAAAAGGAAGAGAAGGAGGGAAGAAGGGGAAGGGAAAGGGGGAGAGGGAGGGAAGAGGGGGTGGGGGGAAGGAAGTGGGAAAAGGGGGGAACATAAACTGAGTTAGGAAACTCTACACAGACTACAGCCAAAGTTCCTGCCCTGACGATCCTAGCGAGGGTGGGGCCTGACTGGGCGTTCTGTACAGCATGCTCATACTCGACATGCGTCACAACAGTTATGCATTTATTCTGAGCTATGTATGCAAAGGAGGGAGGAGGCAGGAAGGAAGGACTGGAGAGAGAAGAAAGAGAGAGAGAAGGAAGAGAGAGAGAGAGAGAGAGAGAGAGTGAGAGTGAGTGACTAAACCAAATAATCAAAACTAAATAATAATATAGTATAATTAATTTGCCTTAACACTATACGGTCTGACGTCTTAATTATGATATTTTGGTTAATTATTATTGAGTATTATTACAGTAGGGGCTAATCAACATTTACACTTAAATCTCACTCCTTCACCGTTCCACCAATTCTCGGAAAACCACAATCGACTGTCAATCAATTATCTGTATTATCTTTCTTACACCAAATTTCCCTCACTCTCAACTGTCAATCATATCACTTGTCCACTCTCTCCCCAAACACCCACATTAAGGGGCTAGTGGCCGGTTTTTGGGGCTATTAATTCATATATATTTTTAGTTTCCTCGCTAGACCTCCACCAAGCTTAAAAAACACCCCTTAGACCCCCCCTTCAAGATAAATGTGTACATTTTTCAATAGAAAAATGTCCCGGCCAAAGGCTGGTTCCTCGTAAAATTACAGGGTCGTTATCGCTCGCCAGGAAAAAAATCGACACCTAAATGGCACGAAAAGTCTTGAAATTGACAACGAAATAGAACGAAACGTATGAAAATCGCCAAACTAATGGATGGAACGTCTTCAAATCTCAACACTAATATGCTAAAGACGAGGGAGAAGGAGGACCATAAAAAGCGAGTAGTACCCCCTTAATTTCTATCCCCTCTTCCACTCTCTATCTCTCTCTCTCTCTCTCTCGCCTGCTCCACCACCACCACCACCACTAACACACAGCCACGTCCACCTGTCCATTTATAAACAGTCCCCGAGATATCTGCCAGGGAATTACTCTTTGTCACAATGGAGAGGTCGGAAGTGGAGGGGAGCTTTTAATATCGTGGATCTATTTTCGAATTAGTCTTTGAAGGGTGGTGATATGTTGCCTTAGAATTGTATGAACGTTTTAGTTTGAGGGGTGGTGGGATTTAGTTTGAGGGGTGGTGGGATTTAGTTTGAGGGGTGGTGGGATTTAGTTTGAGGGGTGGTGGTATTTAGTTTGAGGGGTGGTGGGATTTAGTTTGAGGGGTGGTGGGATTTAGTTTGAGGGGTGGTGGGATTTAGTTTGAGGGGTGGTGGGATATAGTTTGAGGGGTGGTGGGATTTAGTTTGATGGGTGGTGGGATTTAGTTTGATGGGTGGTGGGATTTAGTTTGAGGGGTGGTGGGATTTAGTTTGAGGGGTGGTGGGATTTAGTTTGAGGGGTGGTGGGATTTAGTTTGATGGGTGGTGGGATTTAGTTTGAGGGGTGGTGGGATTTAGTTTGAGGGGTGGTGGGATTTAGTTTGAGGGGTGGTGGGATTTAGTTTGAGGGGTGGTGGGATTTAGTTTGAGGGGTGGTGGGATTTAGTTTGAGGGATGGTGGGATTTAGTTTGAGGGGTGGTGGGATTTAGTTTGAGGGGTGGTGGGATTTAGTTTGATGGGTGGTGGGATTTAGTTTGAGGGGTGGTGGGATTTAGTTTGATGGGTGGTGGGATTTAGTTTGAGGGGTGGTGGGATTTAGTTTGAGGGGTGGTGGGATTTAGTTTGATGGGTGGTGGGATTTAGTTTGATGGGTGGTGGGATTTAGTTTGAGGGGTGGTGGGATTTAGTTTGATGGGTGGTGGGATTTAGTTTGATGGGTGGTGGGATTTAGTTTGATGGGTGGTGGGATTTAGTTTGAGAGGTGGTGGGATTTAGTTTGATGGGTGGTGGGATTTAGTTTGAGGGGTGGTGGGATTTAGTTTGATGGGTGGTGGGATTTAGTTTGAGGGGTGGTGGGATTTAGTTTGAGGGGTGGTGGGATTTAGTTTGAGGGGTAGTGGGATTTAGTTTGAGGGGTGGTGGGATTTAGTTTGAGGGGTGGTGGGATTTTGCCTTATATTTGTTTGAAAGTTTTAAGGATCTTTCTCTGTCTTGTATCATTCGTGTACCATTCGGTCAAGCCTACTGTTTTCGGAGTTTTCCCCATCCAGGTGTCGATTTCTTCCTGAGCGAGCGATAGCGAGCCAGCATCGTATGGAGAAATTCGGCTTCGCCGGAAACATTTTTCTATCGAAAAATTTACAAATTTACCCTGCTGCCAAAAACATGTACAAACATATGCTGGCTCTCTACCGCTCGCCAGGAAAAAAATCAACACCTGAATGAGAATAAACGTCTTTAAACAGTAGGCTGAATGGGGCCGAATGGATATAACCCAGAGAGAGAGAGGGAGAGAGAGAAAGAGAAAAAAAATGAGGTGGGCCCCCTTAATCTGAAGTGTGGTGGGATTTTGCCTTAGATTTGTTTTAAAGTTATACGAAGGACTGTTTGTTATTCTTAAACATTGTAGACTATTCAGTATTTGTCTTATCATTTTATTTCGCTATATTGGGATTTATTTTCGGATTAATCTTTATTTTGTATTTATTATTATTATTTTGTCCTTAACTCTTTCAGCACGATGACGTAATTTCCTTCCTTTTCTGGTTACCATTAGACAAGTTTCTTTAGCTTATAATCTACTTTCGGGACTCGAAGGGGTAAATACGATCCCAATAATGCCTCTACATAACGTAGGTCCTTCTTAAGCTGCATAAAATCGTCTAATGTAGCCAGCATACTAGGTACAAAGGTGTCACGGTGCTGAAGGGGTTAACTGGAGGTACAAAGGTGTCACGGTGCTGAAGGGGTTGACTGGAGGTACAAAGGTGTCACGGTGCTGAAGGGGTTAACTGGAGGTACAAAGGTGTCACGGTGCTGAAGGGGTTGACTGGAGGTACAAAGGTGTCACGGTGCTGAAGGGGTTGACTGGAGGTACAAAGGTGTCACGGTGCTGAAGGGGTTGACTGGAGGTACAAAGGTGTCACGGTGCTGAAGGGGTTGACTGGAGGTACAAAGGTGTCACGGTGCTGAAGGGGTTGACTGGAGGTACAAAGGTGTCACGGTGCTGAAGGGGTTGACTGGAGGTACAAAGGTGTCACGGTGCTGAAGGGGTTGACTGGAGGTACAAAGGTGTCACGGTGCTGAAGGGGTTGACTGGAGGTACAAAGGTGTCACGGTGCTGAAGGGGTTGACTGGAGGTACAAAGGTGTCACGGTGCTGAAGGGGTTGACTGGAGGTACAAAGGTGTCACGGTGCTGAAGGGGTTGACTGGAGGTACAAAGGTGTCACGGTGCTGAAGGGGTTGACTGGAGGTACAAAGGTGTCACGGTGCTGAAGGGGTTGACTGGAGGTACAAAGGTGTCACGGTGCTGAAGGGGTTAACTGGAGGTACAAAGGTGTCACGGTGCTGAAGGGGTTAACTGGAGGTACAAAGGTGTCACGGTGCTGAAGGGGTTGACTGGAGGTACAAAGGTGTCACGGTGCTGAAGGGGTTGACTGGAGGTACAAAGGTGTCACGGTGCTGAAGGGGTTGACTGGAGGTACAAAGGTGTCACGGTGCTGAAGGGGTTGACTGGAGGTACAAAGGTGTCACGGTGCTGAAGGGGTTGACTGGAGGTACAAAGGTGTCACGGTGCTGAAGGGGTTGACTGGAGGTACAAAGGTGTCACGGTGCTGAAGGGGTTGACTGGAGGTACAAAGGTGTCACGGTGCTGAAGGGGTTGACTGGAGGTACAAAGGTGTCACGGTGCTGAAGGGGTTAGACTGGAGGTACAAAGGTGTCACGGTGCTGAAGGGGTTGACTGGAGGTACAAAGGTGTCACGGTGCTGAAGGGGTTGACTGGAAGGTACAAAGGTGTCACGGTGCTGAAGGGGTTGACTGGAGGTACAAAGGTGTCACGGTGCTGAAGGGGTTGACTGGAGGTACAAAGGTGTCACGGTGCTGAAGGGGTTAACTGGAGGTACAAAGGTGTCACGGTGCTGAAGGGGTTGACTGGAGGTACAAAGGTGTCACGGTGCTGAAGGGGTTGACTGGAGGTACAAAGGTGTCACGGTGCTGAAGGGGTTGACTGGAGGTACAAAGGTGTCACGGTGCTGAAGGGGTTGACTGGAGGTACAAAGGTGTCACGGTGCTGAAGGGGTTGACTGGAGGTACAAAGGTGTCACGGTGCTGAAGGGGTTGACTGGAGGTACAAAGGTGTCACGGTGCTGAAGGGGTTGACTGGAGGTACAAAGGTGTCACGGTGCTGAAGGGGTTGACTGGAGGTACAAAGGTGTCACGGTGCTGAAGGGGTTGACTGGAGGTACAAAGGTGTCACGGTGCTGAAGGGGTTGACTGGAGGTACAAAGGTGTCACGGTGCTGAAGGGGTTGACTGGAGGTACAAAGGTGTCACGGTGCTGAAGGGGTTGACTGGAGGTACAAAGGTGTCACGGTGCTGAAGGGGTTGACTGGAGGTACAAAGGTGTTACGGTGTTGAAGGGGTTGACTGGAGGTACAAAGGTGTCACGGTGCTGAAGGGGTTGACTGGAGGTACAAAGGTGTCACGGTGCTGAAGGGGTTGACTGGAGGTACAAAGGTGTCACGGTGCTGAAGGGGTTGACTGAAGGTACAAAGGTGTCACGGTGCTGAAGGGGTTGACTGGAGGTACAAAGGTGTCACGGTGCTGAAGGGGTTGACTGAGGTACAAAGGTGTCACGGTGCTGAAGGGGTTGACTGGAGGTACAAAGGTGTCACGGTGCTGAAGGGGTTGACTGGAGGTACAAAGGTGTCACGGTGCTGAAGGGGTTGACTGGAGGTACAAAGGTGTCACGGTGCTGAAGCGGTTGACTGGAGGTACAAAGGTGTCACGGTGCTGAAGGGGTTGACTGGAGGTACAAAGGTGTCACGGTGCTGAAGGGGTTGACTGGAGGTACAAAGGTGTCACGGTGCTGAAGGGGTTGACTGGAGGTACAAAGGTGTTACGGTGCTGAAGGGGTTGACTGGAGGTACAATGGTGTCACGGTGCTGAAGGGGTTGACTGGAGGTACAAAGGTGTCACGGTGCTGAAGGGGTTGACTGGAGGTACAAAGGTGTCACGGTGCTGAAGGGGTTGACTGGAGGTACAAAGGTGTCACGGTGCTGAAGGGGTTGACTGAAGGTACAAAGGTGTCACGGTGCTGAAGGGGTTGACTGGAGGTACAAAGGTGTCACGGTGCTGAAGGGGTTGACTGGAGGTACAAAGGTGTCACGGTGCTGAAGGGGTTGACTGGAGATTTGAGTATTGGTTTTATACGTTCTAATATTTTTATTCCATTTGTTCATTGGTATAAGAGTTTAATAATAATGTTTTATTTCTGTTAATGTCGTTGTTATTGCTAGTAATATTTGTCGTTGTTGTTTCCTTAGTAAAGCTGTTGTTGATTTTGTTGTCGTATCCTTAGGCAGTCATTTGTTGTTGTTGTTGTTGCCTTTGTTGTTGTCATTGTTGTTGTTTATTAGTCAAGTATTTGTTGTTGTTATTTGTGTTGTTGTTGTTTCCTTAGTCAAACATTTGTTGTTGTTGCCGTTGTTATTGTTATTGTTGTTGTTGATGTGTGTTATGCCTTTGTTGATATTATTGTTCCCTTTGATATTGTTGTTGTTGTTGTTGTTGCTTTTTGTTCCCGGCCCAAGCAGAAACATTTGTCCGTGTGTTTCCCGTAAGGAATTCCCCGCGTCTATCACAATAAAAGAGTGCCGTAGTTTTGGAATTTATCATCGGAGAGTTTTAGGCATTTTTGTATATAAGTGGAATAGTTTAACAGTTGTGGAGGTAGACGAGGGGGGGGGGGGGGGGGGAGTTTGTTTGTTTGTTTGTAGTTTGTGGTTGTAATTTGTATTCTATATGATTTGGTGTGTATATTAACCCCTTCAGACTCATATGACTCAGAGGTTGCCAGATTAGCAATAAGAAATAGAGTTCTCTCACTCTTATAATTACCTCCCAAAAATTAGTTTTCTGCCCACAACTAACTCAAAGACAACTGCAGAGGTTGAAGTAACTAAACTAAAGGTTTCTAAATTCCCCTGATGGTAACAAAGGCTTTAAAGTATCCCTAATCGGCTCAAAATCGCGTCATATGTCGGAGTGGGTTAATGTGTATATTTGGATTTTTATCAGTAGAGTTTTAGGCATTTTTGTATATAATTGGAATAGTTTTAACAGTTGTGATGGTAGAGGGGAAGGATTTTGTTTTGCTTGTTTGTTTGTAGATTGTGGGCATAAGTTGTAGTTTTTATCATTACAGTGTTAGTAGTCATTTCACATCATTATAATTTTGACATTATATATAATTGGCATAGTTTAACAGTTGATGGTAGAGGATGAGGATTGTTATTTTGTGTTTGTTTGTAGTTTACAGTTATAAGTTGTATTTGTTATCACTACAGATTGTAATTTTTTTATTATAGGGATAGTTTAGCAGTTACTGATTGTTTGATATTGCTGATGGATTCTATATTAAGGTAGTAAGTTGTACAGTATATGTTGTCTTTTGGGTGTATTAGCATTATATTACCTACCTGTATAATTTTTGTATATAAATGGAATAGTTTAGCAGGTGTGTGTGTGTGTGTGTATGTTCATCCATCATATGTAATATAACTATCGTACGAAATAACGTTTGATTGATTAATTGTTCATTAATGTGTGTGTGTTTGCGAGTGTGTGCGTCTATGTAAGATTTATTTGTGTGTTTTATTTGGTCTCGCATCTTTTTATATATTCCTCTTATTATCGATGTGTATATATTTCACTAATGCTTATAAATCAATTGAAAAAAAAAAAAAAACGCGCAATACAGTATAAATCCGTACAAATTGAGTCCTTCATCATCACCAGTGCTCTTTAAAACAATAATGACAGTATTCAACAAGCCCATCAATCAATCACTCTATCATTACCAGGCTATATGGGGCCGTACGGAGAGAGGTATAGTCTAACTGTATTTATAACCAGGCTATATGGGGCCGTACGGAGAGAGGTATAGTCTAACTGTATTTATAACCAGGCTATATGGGGCCGTACGGAGAGAGGTATAGCCTAACTGTATTTATTACCAGGCTGTATGGGGTCGTATGGAGAGAGGTATAGCCTAACTGTATTTATTACCAGGCTATATGGGGCCGTACAGAGAGAGGTATAGCCTAACTGTATTTATTACCAGGCTATAAAGGGCCGTACGGAGAGAGGTATAGCCTAACTGTATTTATTACCAGGTTGTATGGGGTCGTACGGAGAGAGGTATAGCCTAACTGTATTTATTACCAGGCTATGTGGGGCCGTACGGAGAGAGGTTTAGCCTAACTGTATTTATTACCAGGCAATATGGGGCCGTACGGAGAGAGGTATAGCCTAACTGTATTTATTACCAGGCTATATGGGGCCGTACGGAGAAAGGTATAGCCTAACTGTATTTATTACCAGGCTATAAGGAGCCGTACGGAAAGACGTATATCCTAACTGTATTTATTATCAGGCTATAAGGGGCCGTACAGAGAGAGATATAGCCTAACTGTATTTATTACCAGGCTATATGGGGCTGTACGGAGAGAGGTATAGCCTAACTTTATTTATTACCAGGCTATATGGGGCCGTACGGAGAGAGGTATAGCCTAACTTTATTTATTACCAGGCTATATGGGGCCGTACGGAGAGAGGTATAGCCTAACTGTATTTATTACCAGGCTATAAGGGGCCGTACGGAGAGAGGTATAGCCTAACTGTATTTATTACCAGGCTATAAGGGGCCGTACGGAGAGAGGTATAGCCTAACTGTATTTATTACCAGGCTATATGAGGCCGTACGGAGAGAGGTATAGCCTAACTGTATTTAACACCAGGCTATATGGGGCCGTACGGAGAAAGGTATTGCCTAACTGTATTTATTACCAGGCTATAAGGGGCCGTACGGAGAGAGGTATAGCCTAACTGTATTTATTACCAGGCTTTAAGGGGTCGTACGGAGAGAGGTATTGCCTAACTATATTTATTACCAGGCTTTAAGGGGCCGTACGGAGAGAGGTATAGCCTAACTGTATTTATTACCAGGCTTTAAGGGGCCGTACGGAGAGAGGTATAGCCTAACTATATTTATTACCAGGCTTTAAGGGGCCGTACGGAGAGAGGTATAGCCTAACTGTATTTATTACCAGGCTTTAAGGGGCCGTATGGAGAGAGGTATAGCCTAACTGTATTTATTACCAGGCTATATGGGGCCGCACGGAGAGAGGTATAGCCTAACTTTATTTATTACCAGGCTATATGGGGCCATATGGAGAGAGGTATAGCCTAACTGTATTTATTACCAGGCTATATGGGGCCGTACGGAGAGAGGTATAGCCTAACTGTATTTATTACCAGGCTATAAGGGGCCGTACGGAGAGAGGTATAGCCAAACTGTATTTATTACCAGGCTATATGGGGCCGTATGGAGAGAAGTATAGCCTAACTGTATTTATTACCAGGCTATAAGGGGCCGTACGGAGAGAGATATAGCCTAACTGTATTTATTACCAGGCTATATGGGGCCGTACGGAGAGAGCTATAGCCTAACTGTATTTATTACCAGGCTATATGGGGCCGTACAGAGAGAGGTATAGCCTAACTGTATTTATTACCAGGCTGTATGGGGCCGTACGGAGAGAGGTATAGCCTAACTGTATTTATTACCAGGCTATGAGGGGCCGTACGGTGAGAGGTATAGCCTGACTGTATTTAATACCCGGCTGTATGGGGTCGTACGGAGAGAATTGTATTTATTACCAGGCTATAAGGGGCCGTACTGAGAGAGGTAAAGCCTAACTGTATTTATTACCAGGCTATAAGGGGCCGTACGGAGAGAGGTATAGCCTGACTGTATTTATTACCCGGCTATATGGGGCCGTACGGAGAGATGTATAGCCTAACTGTATTTATTACCAGGCTATATGGGGCCGTACGGAGAGAGGTATAGCCTATCTGTATTTATTACCAGGCTATAAGGGGCCGTACGGAGAGAGGTATAGCCTATCTGTATTTATTACCAGGCTATAAGGGGCCGTACGGAGAGATATAGCCTAACTGTATTTATTACCAGGCCATATGGGGCCGTACGGAGAGAGGTATAGCCTAACTGTATTTATTACCAGTCTATAAGGGGCCGTTCGGAAAGAGGTATAGCCTAACTGTATTTATCACCAGGCTATAAGGGGCCGTGCGGAGAGAGGTATAGCCTAACTGTATTTATCACCAAATTATAAGGGGCCGTACAGAGAGAGGTATAGCCTAACTGTATTTATTACCAGGCTATAAGGGGCCATACGGAGAGAGGTATAGCCTAACTGTATTTATTACCAGGCTATAAGGGGCTGTATGGAGAGAGGTATAGCCTGACTGAATTTATTACCAGGCTATACGGGGCCGTACGGAGAGAGATATAGCCTAACTGTATTTATTATCAGGCTAAAAGGGGCCGTACGGAGAGAGGTATAGCCTAACTGTATTTATTACCAGGCTATAAGGGGCCGTACGGAGAGAGGTATTGCTTGATTGTATTTATTACCAGGCTATAAGGGGCCGTACTGAGAGAGGTATAGCCTAACTTTATTTATTACCAGGCTATAAGGGGCCGTATGGAGAGAGGTATAGCCTAACTGTATTTATTAGCAGGCTATAAAGGGCCGTACGGAGAGAGGTATAGCCTAACTGTATTTATTACCAGGCTATAAGGGGCCGTACGGAGATAGGTGTAGCCTGACTGTATTTATTACCAGGCTATAAGGGGCCGTACGGAGAGAGGTATAGCCTAACTGTATTTATTACCAGGCTATAAGGGGCCGTACGGAGAGAGGTATAGCCCGACTGTATTTATTACCAGGCTATAAGGGGCCGAATGGAGAGAGGTATTGCCTAACTGTATTTATTACCAGGCAATAAGGGGCCATACGAAGAGAGGTATAGTCTAACTGTATTTATCACCAGGCTATAAGGGGCCGTACGGAGAGAGGTATAGCCTAACTGTATTTATTACCAGGCTATATGGAGTCGTACGGAGAGAGGTATAGCCTAATTGTATTTATTACCAGGCTATATGGGGCCGTACGGAGAGAGGTATAGCCTAACTGTATTTATTACCAGGCTGTATGGGGCCGTACGGAGAGAGGTATAGCCTAACTGTATTTATTACCAGGCTATAAGGGGCCGTACGGAGAGAGGTATAGCCTAACTGTATTTATTACCAGGCTATAAGGGGCCGTACGGAGAGAGGTATAGCCTAACTGTATTTATTACCAGGCTATAAGGGGCCGTACGGAGAGCGGTATTGCCTAACTATATTTATTACCAGGCTATAAGGGGCCGTACAGAGAGAGGTATAGCCTAACTGTATTTATTACCAGGCTATAAGGGGCCGTACGGAGAGAGGAATAGCCTAACTGTATTTATTACCAGGTTATAAGGGGCCGTACGGAGAGAGGTATAGCCTAATGCTGGGGTCACACATTCACGTATATGCTCCCGTATGCTCCCGTACGAAGGTTTATTGGTAGTTGGCAACCGAATACGTAAAACGTAAGGGCTTAGTACGCAAAACTTAAATGAAATTGTGTCTAGTCGTGGGGGTTGGTACGCATGGCGGGTGTAGCCACGCTGGTCTTGGAGGTGGTTGGTGCGGCCAAGGTCGCCCGGTATGTTTTGGATTTCGAATCGGATACGGGGCTCGTGCTCACGTAGTCAAAAGTCGGGAAAGCATACGTTTTACCTGGCTAGCTGCTACGTCTTACGGGTGCAGCCCCGTAAAACGTAGCAGCTAGACAGGTAAAACGTAAGTTTCTCCCGCCAATCGTACAATGTTCACGTAAAACGGGAAAGTGAAAGTAAGTCCGGGCGCATCTGGCAGAACCGCCGCACTGCGGTTGGCGGGAAGACGCGGCACCGTTGTATGGTGGGGTCACGGGGGACAATGGGACCAGCGGGGGACACTCCGTCACACCTCTCACCACACCGGAGCAGCAACCAAGCCAACCCTGCCACCCTCTGCACCCTGCCGAAAACAAATCGTAGCAGCGAAACGACTGCACCTATGGCTTTCATATTTTTACCACATGTACCTTACCCTTTAGGCTACCCACCACAAAAATCCCAAATCCCTCCTCCCACCCACTCGTTGACTGTCGGTCCCGTCAGAAGGAAAAAAAAGGAAAATCTGTGGCGGCGAAACGACTGCACCAATCGGGTCCATATTTGTGTGACAAGTCCCTTACCCTTCTGCCTTCCCCCCACCACACCCCCAACCACCTCCAACCACCCACTTCCAGCGTATCCGTACGAAGATAAGGAAAAAAAGGAAAATCTGTGGCGGCGAAACTACCTCACCAATCGGTTCCATATTTGTGTGACAAGTCCCTTACCCTTCTGCCTTCCCCCCACCACATCCCCAACCGCCTCCCACCACCCACTTCCAGCGTATTTATCCGTACGAAGATAAGGAAAAAAATGAAAATCCGTGGTGGCGAAACTACCTCACCAATCGGCTTCATATGTGTAACACAAGTCAATTACCCTTCTACCTTCCCCCAACCAACCCGAAAACCACCCTCCCACCCATACATTCCGATACCATAAAAGTCTCTATAGTCTATAGTATCTTTTCAGCTACTTTCGGGACCATCACCATCGGGGACCTGATTTCTGGCGAAAATGGACAAGGGGAGTGTTTTTTTTACCATTATCCTTCCTTTCTCTCCCAACTTGATAGATTTAGCCAAAAAAAAAAAAAAAACTCTGGCACTGGCAGAAGCACACCGTCAAAATTGGCTGGCACTCAGCGGGTTAAAGGTTACAAGGATGAATGGTCTTTCCTCTATAAAGGGAGTTCACAAAATTGAACTCCTCCAGGATGAATTCCGCGATGTTGTTCATGGTGCCGATGAAGGACTGGGAATGGGAATGGTGTGGCCATTCCTGCCCTTTTGTAGTTCCCAGATTCCAACCCAGACCTACGTGGTTGACAAAGACTGTCTTTGTCTGTGTTTGGACAGATGGGGTGTGCCTACGATTGTCCGGACACGGTCCACGTAATGCCTACAAACTCACAAGACGTACGGCCTCAGCTACGTAGGTCTTGTGGGGGCGTGGCCATGGGCGTGGCCTGTGTTCCCGCAAATCCGGCAGCCCAGGCGGACTAACGGGGACATGCTTACGCAAGTCGCAAGCACGTACGTAGCTCCATACGACTACATTACGTCTGACGTAACACTGGCCCGTTACGGTACGTATGTCGGGAAGTGCAATAGTCGTAGTCTATACGGGCGTACACGGCCGGACTACGCCCGTCATAACACAAAATTGGCGATCACGCCTGACGGGAGCATACGGGAGCGATATACGTGAATGTGTGACCCCAGCATAACTGTATTTATTACCAGGCTATATGGGGCCGTACGGAGAGAGGTATAGCCTGACTGTATTTATTACCAGGCTAATAGGGTCCGTACGGAGAGAGGTATAGCCTAACTGTATTTATTCCGATGGTATTAATTTCTTGGATTCCTCGTTTCGTCCGATATATTATGCAATTATATGACGTTTTACCGAATAATTTAAGCGATTTTCAGACTTTTCTCAATTTAGTTTCGGGTCTGGGGAGGCTTTTTTAGTTTATAGGACACAATATATATAACTTGTTCGATAATTTGAAAATGGATATAGAGTCTCGGTAACCAGTTGCTCTTTTCACCAATAATGACAGTAATCAACCAGCCCATCAATCAATCACTCTATCATTATTAATAGGCTATATGGGGCCATGCGGGGAGAGGGTTAACTGTATCCGATTGGTGGGTGGTCTAGTTGTATTCTACCTGTTTCCCCCCATTTGTTTGGCGATTTTAAGGCGTTTTTTTTTTTCACTATTTAGCTTGGCGATTTTAAGATATTTTTCTCAACATTGTTTGGCGAATTTATGATGTTTCGTCCTATTTAGGTGTTGACTTTTTCCGGGCGAGCGATAGCTAGCCTGCTACTATGGAGAAATTGGCCTTCGGCTGGGACATTTTCTATCGAAAAATTTACAAATTTAGCTTAAAATAAGGGCTGAGATATGTTATTTTCCTTGAAGGGCGTATGGGGAGGCGTTATATTGTTATCTTTTTATTTTTAGTTTTATATTCTTTTATGTATATACAGTATATACACACACATACAGTATATGGTACAAAATTAACATAACTGTTGAACTTGAAGATGGAAATCGAGTCCTCCATCATTAGGTGCTCTTTAAACCATTAATGACAACACTTAACCAATAATATCAGTATTCAACCAGTCCATCAATCAATTACTCCGGCATTATTAGTCTTTATAGGGCCATGCGGAGAAAGGTTTAACTGTATTTATTCTGATGGTG
Source organism: Lithodes maja (assembly GCA_037953745.1). NCBI lineage: Eukaryota > Metazoa > Arthropoda > Malacostraca > Decapoda > Lithodidae > Lithodes > Lithodes maja. The sequence goes on along the minus strand of JBAKBP010027977.1, from coordinate 9,108 downwards.
GTCATTTTTGTAATTCCTCCTGTTTTGTCTCATTAATTTGGCGATTTTTAAACGTTTTATCGATTCATTTAGGCAATTATCACACGTGTTCTTAATTTAGTTTGGGGTCTGGGGAGGCGTTTGTATATATATATATATATATATATATATATATATATATATATATATATATATATATATATATATATATATATAACTCATTCAAAAATTTGCTTGGAAATGGAATCTCAGTCATCAGGTGCTCTTTAAACCAACAATGCCAGTATTCAACCAGCCCATCAATCACTTCGGCATTATTAGTCTTTATAGGGCCACGCGGGGAGAGATTTAGTGGACAGATTTAGCTCTATGTTTTAGTTTATTTTTAAATTTCGTGTTCAAAGTTATAATCAGTGTACCTTTGTTTACTAATAAATGTGTATGTATGTTCATAACTCGCTAATCTTGAACAAAACTGGTAAACAAAATATATTTGTTTTGTTTATCAATGTATATATCTGTGAGGTATTTAGTTTTTTAGTTTCGTGTTCAAAGATGTAATCAGTGTACCTATGTTTACCAATAAATGTGTATGTTCATAACTCGCTACTCTTGAAGAAAAGTTTTGGTAACGAGAGAATCACAATGTCTTATATCAATGTATGAATATATATGTGAGGTTTCCAGATATAGGGTTTTATTTGAATAGGGTACACTCTAGGACATGAATCGTGGCCTTAAGAAGTTTTCTAAACTTTCCCGAACTGTGTCGAATCTTCTTATTAAGGGGATATGGGTCGTTTTTCTGGTTCCCCTTTTGCTCATGTTTAACCCCATTTTTTTTTTTTTTTTTTTTTTTTTTTTTTTTTAGATTAATGACTTATTAGATTGGCGATTTTGAGAGTCGTATTTTTAAACAATTCCTTCCCTTCGAAAATGAAAATGAAAGGAAGGAATTTTCTTTCGATTTCGTATTCTTAAAAACATCCTTCCCTTCAGGACCCCTTGGGAAGGGAAAATCCTTCCCTTAAACGGGGGAAAATATTGGAATTTGAAGGACTCTCACTAGGCAGGTCTTCAGTTTTCCCTTCGTCATTTTGTTCATAACATTCTTATATAATTGGAGTCAGTGTGACTAAATATTGGATTTGACCACTATGTAATTTTATTAACATGATATAATGCACGATATTGAAAATGATATTGAAAATAAAGTAATGTAATTAAAAGTTTTAGAAGACTCCACTGGTCTCGGCGTGAATTCGCGTGCGGACGATTCTGGCAATTTCGGGCTGCCAGCTGATAGCCTATTCCACATCTTATACATATTTTGATTATTATTGATTTTCATTGGTTTACTGACTCTTCTCTCTTTGTCCTCCTTTTCTTACTCTATTTACCTCCTTCCAGAATATCTTCTTTCGCTCTTCAAAATTCTCACTCAACCTTTGACCCCACCTTTCGTTTGCATCTTTTTTCGATTCTCTAATTTTCCGTTTTGCCTCTCTCCTTTTCTCCTTGTACCTCTCCCATACATCAACACTACCATCCTGCAAAACCCTCTCAAAACACTGTCTCTTCTCCTCCTGAGTATATAGATACATTATAATATGATAGCACACTACGGAAAATTTTTCTCTCTCTCTCTCTCTCTCTCCCCCTGTAAGTGTACAAGCGTGTGTGTGTATGTATGTGTCTGAGTGTGTATACTTGTGTGTGAGCGTGGGTAAGTGTGTGTGAGCGTGTGTAAGTGTGTGTAGGTGTGCCAGCGTGGATGTTTTCTGAAGAGGAGGTAGGCAGGTAAGATGGGTTATACTCGGGCTGATCAGTTTTACACTCTGACGGTCACCTGCCTGCATGTTGATGATCAAGGGGGGGGGGGGGGTCATTTCTGGCTGGCTAACCCCCCTTTACTACCCCAACCCCCGTTCCTCTCTCTCGGACACACACACTATCTATCTATCTCTATCACACTCACTCTCTCTCACACACCGCACACATACAATCTCTCTGCCCCACACACACACATACATACATACATAAACACGTACACACACTATCTCACATACACACACACTCTTTCTCTCACACACACACTCTATCTCTCTTTCACACACACACACACACACACACACACACGCTCTCACTTACGCTCACACTCTCTCATTCTATCTTGTCGATCGAACTGAAAATTTAACAATTGGCCATTTGTCACCAGTTATTCGGACAGGGAACCCATAGGCTGAATGCAATAGTATATTGTTTTTTAATTTTTTGTTTGTGAGAAGTTTAACCAGACCACTGAGCAATAGTATAATAAAAATAATAATAATTAAAGTTGCAAGCAACGTTGTGCGGGGTTCGAGCGGGGTTCCACGCAGGGTATTGTGTTGGATACAAGGGCTGTTCCACATAATTATATCAAAATATCATGTATCTTATCGGGCATGGAGAAAGTACAGAAGAAATATAGTGTAGCCATTTTGGCTATGGCCACTTACACCATTAAGGAGTGTGACCATTTTGGTTAAAGCTATTAATCCTGTACGAGTTGTTGTTGTTGTTGTTCCCTAAGCTGCCTGGCCGAACAGCCCCGAGTCCCTGAGGAAGGCCATGGCCACGATCGGGCTTACCCACAGAGCTCTCATTGAGTGTAGATTGTGTTGTTGGCGTAAGTGGTTGTGTGAAATGCAGTCTTCTATGATGTGTTTAATGGTATGGGGTGCTGTGTTACATCCTGGGCAGGCGTCGACAACGGAGTCATCCAGTCTCTTCTGATAGCTCAGGAGAGCTGGATGGTGTCCGCATCTCAGCCTGGCCAGGTGGACTCTGTCCTCGCGAGGAAGCGAGGATTAGGAAGGATGGATTTCGGGAGGTCGTGCTTGCAGCTGCGTGTTGTCTGTGAGTGAGTGGATGGATCGGCGAGTGATATGAGTATGGATGTGCTTTTGGAAGTTGGTTCTGGGTGGGCAGGGAAGGAGAGAGGACAGTAATTGTGTGTGATACCATGTGCTGGGTGTTGTTTTGATATTTCTTGGTGTCTGTGGGTGTGTTGCCATGTAGTTTAGTGGGTGGTCTTGGTTCGTGGAGGCTGCTGCCAGGAATTGAGTGCCTCTCATGTCCAGATGGTCTTTGACTTTGAGGATTTTGGTTTCTTGATGTAGGTGATCTGTGGGTGCAGTAGCTGTGCAGCCTGTAATGATCTTCAGGGCTTTGTTTTGAATAGTCTGTAAGGTCTTATGATGTGTTTCAGCTAGGTTAGAAGCCCAGGCTGGGCTTGCGTATTCCATCACTGATCTTATGTATTGTTTATATACTGTGGTGGTAGTTTCTTTGTTGTGTCCAAATTTTGTGTGAGCAAGTGACCTGAGGGCGTTAAGTCTGGGTGTCAGTTTCTTTTTAATGTTTGTGGTGTGCTGTTTGAATGTCATATGAGTATCATATGTTACTCCTAGGATTTTGGGTGTGTGTGTATGTGTTAGGGGTGTGTTGTTTATGGTGAGTTGAGGGATGTATTCGTGTTCTCCTGTCCAGCTTGTGAGCAGGGTTGCGGTGGATTTGGCTGGGGCTAGATTAAGTCTGTTTGTAGTGCACCAGCCATGTAGTGTGTTGAGATAGGGTTGAAGGAGATCTGTTGCTCTTTTTGGGTCATGGTGTGTGCATGTGAGTGTTATGTCATCTGCATAGGAGGCTAAGTTTATTTGGGGCGTATTGGGTGTAGTTATATCGTGCATGTACAGATTGAAGAGTGCGGGCGATAGGACGGATCCTCGTGGGACTCCGTTTGGAAAGTTTCTGATTTTAGATGACTGACCGGCAAAAGATACGTGTGCACATCTTCCTGCTAGGAAGTTGGCCAGCCACCTTTTGTGTTGTTGTGCATGTTTGTGTTGTAGATTTTGTTTGTTAGGTTGTGGCGGGGGATGGCATCGAAGGCTTTACTAATGTCGAGTGTGGCTAATAGTGATCTGTGTGGTGGTCTAGCTGAGTTGATGCCATCAAAAGCTCTTTGTGTAAGGTCTGTAAGAAGTGTGTTTGTGGAGTGCAGTTGCCTAAAGTCATGTTGTGTTGGAGCTAGGGGTAGGTCGGGTGTAATTAGTTGTAATACTAGGCGTTCCATGACTTTGGAGGGGGAGCAAAGGAGTGTGATGGGGCGGTGCGAGGAGGGTAGCGTGGGGTCTTTGTTGGGTTTGGGGAATGTGGTGATGAGACCATGCTTCCAAATGTCTGGTATTGTGTTGTGTGAATAACTGTAGTTTGATATGTTAGTGAGTGCTTGTATGCCTTGTGGTCCCAGGTGTCTGAGGTGTATGTTGCTTATGTTGTCTAGGCCACGAGCGGGTGAGTGCTTGAGATTGTTGATGATATGCTTTGTCTGGTGATTGGTGAAGGGTGTATAGTCAGGGTCTGTGGGGAATTGTCTCTTACGTCGGATGACACGTCGGTCGTCTTTGTGAGGTTTTAGGTGGCTGACATGTGAGAAGTGATTGATGAGAATGTTTGCTTGTTGTTTACATGAAGGAGTAGAGTCTGTTGTTGTGATTGCAGCATGTGATTGTGTTGTGTTGCTGTTGGAAAGTGTGATGCTGTTTAGTGTTTTGTAGAGTTTTTTTGGAGTTTGTTTTGTGATCAAGTGTTTGTAGGAAGTTATTCCAATTTAGTTTTTGTTGTTCTTGTATTTTGTTGTTAGTTTGGGTGTTGAGTGCTTGGATTTGTTGTGTGATGTCTTGTGTGTGGGGTGCTGGGGAGTGTTTCAGTATGTCGCGTTGTCTGATGAGGTTTTGAATTTCTGGTGTGAAGTTGGGGTTGTGTCTTTTTCTGTTACCTCTTGGAATGTGTTTCTTGTCAGCGTTTTGGATAGTTTTATTAGCATTGTTGATGTTAGTGATGGGTGTACTGTTTAGAGTTGTGAAGTGTTGTTCTGTCTCATTTGTGAATGCTTCCCAGTTAGCTCTTTTATAATTGGTGTATGTGTGTTTGTGGCTAGCTGGGGTGAGTCTGGTTTTGGTAGTGATAATGATCGGGAGGTGGTCAGAGCCTAAGGTTCTGACCACCCTCCAGGATGTTGTGGGGGCGAGTTCTGGGGAGCAAAAGGTGATGTCTGGAGATGATGGGTTATAGAGGGCTTGGTGAGGAATATGGGTATGTTGATGGATGTCGTTAAGGATGATGAGGTTATCAGTTTGGTTTTGTAGTACCAGCCCTCTGTCTGTGTCGGGGTTGTCGACAAACCAGGCCGACGTCTTGGCGTTGAAGTCACCACCCAGGATGATGTGTGGGGTGTTTGTGATGTGTTGTAAGTGTGGTCTGTATTCATTTCGTACTGTAGGGGATGTATGTGTTTATGATGGTTATGTTGGAGTTGTTGCCAGTGCATATTTTAATTGATTGTATTTCTGTTGTGTTATCATTTGGGGGGAGGAGGGATTTGATTTGTACACTGGTAACTATGTATGATATTTCTTTGTGTACCAGGGTGATGAGTCCACCGCCTCCGCCGACAGCCCGGTCTTGTCTGATGGTGGTGAAATCATGAAGTGTGGGTGTTTTTTGTGTTGTGCGGAGTTTTGTTTCTTGTAAGATGGCAATGTGTATGTTGTGTTGTTTGATGAAGTGTGAGAGTTTGTGTTTCTTTGTGTTGATGCCATCTATGTTCAATTGGAGAATGTTAATGTTATGTGCACGATGTATGTTGGGTGCTGCTGCACGAGGAGGGGGTGGGGGTGGGGTTGAGGGAGGGGCTGGGGGTTGGGATGGGTGAGGTGGGGGTGGGGATTGGGGAGCAGGAGATGGGGGTTGGAATGGATTAGGATGGGGTGTGGTGTGTTGAGTTGAGGATGTGGATGGTATGGGAAGGTTAGGTGGGTTAGGGAGGAGAGGTGGACGGGTTTTAGGGGGGGGAGTGGATGATATGGGAAGGTTAGGTGGACGGGTTTTAGGCGAGGGATTTGACTGGGAGAGGGAGGGGCATGAGGAACAGGTCCAGGTGTTCGTGTAGTGTTTCTTGGAGGCAAGTGTTGTGCAGGTGAAGTGGGTCCAGTTCCTGCATGAATTGCAGAGAACTGAACCCTTAGTGTGGCGACTTGAAGTGATGAGTTTTGAGCAAGTTGGACATATGTATGTGTAGCTGGGTCCTGGGTTGCTCTCAATGTCTCCAGCTAGAAGAAGTCTTTGAGAAATGACAGCCGGAGAGTCATTTCTCGGTGTAGGAAAAACTGTGTGATGTGTGTGTGGTGTGAGAGGTGTGGAAATTCCCGGCGCGACCGAAGCCGCTCCAAGGACTCCTGTACGAGTAGGCATAATTGCCCGAAATTGCCTTCATTCCCTGCTCATTTTCATGCATAAGCAAAAGCCAGAGCGTAATACAATTATGTATTCGTGAAAGTACGGTAATAGCTTTCAAATTACTCCTGAATCATCCCTGTACGACGTCTGGGTTTCTTGTAAGGATCTTGCAAACGAAGGGCAAAATTTCTAAAAATTACCAAATCCGATAGGCGAAATCGCTAAAAATTACCAACTATTTTCTGTTTTCGCTATGTGTGACGCTGCACATAAGTGAGCTCTCTCTCACACAAACCTCAGTGTCATGGCGGGGCCTGTAGGCTCCGGCTGACATCCATCCGTGCTGCTTGCAAAAGCTGGCCTGGCTCACAGGCTACAAAATAGCCGGAAAATCGTCTCCGTCATATGAGGGGCCCCGCGGGAATTGGGTTAAGAAGTGTGGTTGTTTTGATTATTTGATAGGGTCACCATAAGGGTAATGGTGTGGCATTTTTTCTGTACAGAAGCTTGGCCTTTTTGGTTGGGGCTTCTTAGGAATGTGACCTTTTTCGTTAGCCATGGAGAAACTGCAGAGGTACAAATTATTATAAGCAACCTCATGTTAAAAATATCTTATATATTTTTGTTTAGCTTTACTTGGCATTCCTCTTCCTCTATGTATCTAGCAATTTAACCCCCTCAAACTCCTTATGACGCGATGGTGTGGTAATTACCCCGGGCCAAAAAGCTCTAAAAGACGATCGAGTGATAACTCAAGCGAGCTTGAAATACGCAGGCGTTTCGTTCATGGTCACCCCTTCGGGGATCAAGGTGTCCGGCAATATATACCGGTAGGCTATAGATAAATTCATTTTTGGGCTATTTCTTCCATTTTATTTATCCTGTTAACCCTCCAGCCCCGGCTATGTAATATATATATATTCCCCGAAACCCGGGTGTTTTGGCCGAAAAACGTCTACGCCTAGGCTACCGTATCTTTGTTATTCTAACTGCTTCCGCATTCCCGCACATCCCCAAGCGTAGATGTGTTTATTACCTGTATAATGGCGTTAAGTAGAGCTCTCTAAGTCAAGTGGTTGAGTTCTGATGATGATTTCAGTGGAGATAACTTTATGGCAAAAACAGCCACTTTACACTACTTTTCGATACTTAACAACAACATACAGGCACACACGAACAAGCGACGCACTCCTTGTGGCCGGAGATGCGGGGCGTCGGTCCAGCCGGCTGTTGTTTACATGCGTCGGACCGACGCCTCGCACACCAAGCTCACAGGCTTTCAACCACTGGGCGTTAAAGAGTCCTTCCGGGCAGCTCGTGTATGCTTTTTTATGGGCGTTCAAGAGCCCTTCCGGGAAGGAAGGGTTAAAGTGCTTGATTGATTTTTGTGCTAATGTAGTTAGTATTTGGTGTAATTTTACATATTTCAGCTAAATCTGAAGAGCACATGCAATTTATTTGTGCATGTTCAGTAAGTATTGCTGGGGAAAGGGTTAACGTATTCATCTTTTGGGGTATTTATTCTATGTTTTTATCCTGTTTCTGTGATTGATTGAGTTTTGTGCTAATGTAGTTGGTATTTGGTATAATTTTACATATTTTAGATAAATCAGAAGAGCACATGCAATATATTTGGGCATTTTCAGTCAGTATTGCTGGGGAAACGGTTAACATACAGTATTCATCATAGGAAGGGAAGAGGATGTGTAGCTCAGATCTTTGCCCTGAAATATGTTGTGGAGAAATATCTTGAGAAGGGACAAAAGTTGTATGCTGCCTTCATGGACTTGGAGAAGGCCTATGACAGAGTTGATAGAGAAGGTACCGGTATGTAGAAAGTACTTGGAATATACGGAGCAGATAGCAAGTTGCTGAAAGCAGTGAAAAGCATGTATGAGGGTGCAAAGGTGTCAGTATGTGTTGAGAATGAACAGAGCGAGTTCTTTGATCTGAATTTTGGGTTAAAGAAAGGGTGTGTGATGTCCCCGTGGTTGTTCAATATATACTGAACTGTATATGGATGGAGTCATAAAAGAAATGCAAGGATGAGCAGTTGATGTTGGTGTACCACTAATAAGGGAAGGCAACGAGTGGAATGACAGAGTTGATAGAGAAGGTATGTGGAAAGTACTGAGAATATATGGAGTACCGGTAGATGGCAAGTTGCTGAAAGCAGTGAAGAGTATGTATGAGAGTGCAAAGGTATCAGTACGTGTGAAGAATGAACAGAGGGAGTTCTTTGATCTGAATGTTTGGTAAAGCAAGGGTGTGTGATGTCCCGATGGTTGTTCTATATATACAGTATATGGATGGAGTCATAAAAGAAATACAAGGAAGAGCAGTGTATGTTTGTGTACTGCTGTTTGCTGACGATATGAATGGGAGTTGCAGGGTCTGGTAAATATGTTTGGAACAGTGTGCGAAAAATGGAATCTGAAGGTAAATGCGGGAAAGAGCAAGGTTATGGTCTTCGAAAGGGGTGAAGCCACAGAGTGTGAGGTGAAGTTGAACGGTCAGGCTATGGAGATTGTCAGCTCATTTAAGTATCTTGGCAGTGTACAGAGTAAAGATGGGAGTATGGATGAAGAAGTGTGGGAGAGGGTGCAACAGGGGAAGAGGGTTGTAGGAATGCTGAAAGCAGTAACATGAAATAGGGTGGTCAGCATGGAACTGAAGAAGTCATTGCATGACAGTGTGGTAATCCCGACACTGACTTACGGAAGCGAAGCATGGACGTTGTTGGAGAGATTCAAACCAAGAGTGAAAGGGATGGAAATGAGTTACTTGAGAAGTGTGTGCAGAGTTACATGGAGGGATAGACAGACGAATGAGGAAGTACGAGAG